>BQNB010206710.1:0-10529 GCA_026074375.1 Tanacetum coccineum | reverse complement strand
GTCATATTAATCCCTTGTTGTTTCATTCGTCTTCATTTATGCATATGTAATTTTGTAATCATCAAATCTGAGATCCCAACAACCAAAAAGCCTAAATGTTGTAAAATTAACTAATTATACTGGTTAGTTAAACCCCGTATAACCCTTTGCTTACTCTCACTATAAGAGTAAGATCCCCTAGAAAAACCTGTTGAGCCATTCCTGTCTTTTTCACACCAAATGTCTATTTTGTTACACCTTTACACCTTAGCCTACCCTGTAGATTAAGCCTACTTAATCAAGTTGCTAGTTGCTTTTGTGTAAAGTTTTGTATTTCCTGTGTCAAAGTGAAATTTTCTATCTCCGGTTAGGTCGGGAAATTGCACAATGCAGTGGGAAAATATGTAGCTCGTGTATTTTGCTACTTTCGCGATTATGTATTATGTCCGAAGATAAAGTGTTGAAAGAAAATTATCTGGATGAATTATGAATTGTGAAGACGGTGAAATTGCACCTAGATTTATGTGTTAAAAAAAGGAAAAATAGAAAATGCATCAAAAAATAAGAGGAAAGATCGATAATCGGTTCGCTAAACTTAAACTGGTGAATTACTTGGAAGGATTGATTATTCGTTGATATGTGGATAAAAATCAACGATGTATAGTTTTGTATAAAGTGGCCGATATCACCACTTTTGTAAAAGTATGTAAAGTTTGGGATGATTGGAAAGTTGACCGTTATGGGAAAGCCAACTTAGGTTGTCTTTGTCATTTCTATGATCGAGGCGTTTGTATATATTTTGAGTCTTTATCATGGAACAGTCTGGAAAAGTTACTTGCAACTATATACCTTATTTGTACAAGCTTAATCTATTTATTTTGTGAATTTTATTTAACAACAATTTACTTCCTTTTCCTAACAACTAACCTTAGGTTTTACTTGAATGAGGTTGAGATCGAGTCATGCATGTCTATTCCGTCGTTACAGCCATGTATGCGTGATTTAGCCTCCTTGTTGGTTTACGACTTTAGGTGAAAACTAGAAGGTCCCTACCCTATATCATTCTTCATCCAAACCTTTGGTTAAGCTCGCGAGAATGATGAGTTGGAACACACATGTCTATTCCATCGTTACGGCTGTGTATGTGTGCTTCAGCTGCCTTATTAGGGTGGTACTATCGGTGAAAGACTGTTAGAATGATTAACCCTTAGCCTTTAATAAAAACCCAATTTGCCTTTTGACTTGTTTCTCCTTAGCTCTAGTGGTGGAGATGTGTATCCTTGCCAAGCTTATGATACGAAGCTAATCATGACCAAGCAATTGAGTGTACCACTTAAATGTTACACCCTAGATTAGTTGAGTGATTTCATTTCCATATTTCGTGAGGTGCTTGGTCTTGTACAGGTGATTAAAACGAAAGAAGTGCTTAAACGAAAAAAATCCTTGACTTCGGTTAGGATACATTTTCAATATAATCTAGAGTCTACTTGAGGACAAGTAGGATTCAAGTGGGGGGATATTTGATGACATCAAATAACGTCACATTTATACCATCATTTATCCCGAATAAGTTATCCATTTTTATATAATTACTGCAAGAATGTGTACTTAATTGCTTAAAAGTGTTATTTGTAGTGATTGTGGAGTGATTTGTAAAGACATGCTAAAAGGCGCATATTTTGGAGCTAAAACGAAGACATTTGAAGATTCATTTTGACAATTACTCAATATCCAATTAAGAGAGAGATAGGATATCAGCGCCAAGACTCTTCTACAAGAAAAACGCGTATTCACCATATTCTAATAGGCGTATTCACCTTTTTGCCATACGCCGTATCCATGAAGATAACTATTCAGAGATACGAAGATATTTATATTTTGGGAATACAGATTATACTAATCTTAAACTTTGCGCGTACTCCGAGGGATACACCCCAATACGCCGTATTGGCCTAGCCTAATACGGCGTATCTAACATTTTTCAGAGGTTATAAATAAAAGACTCAAAAATGAGTTTTCAGTGTGCAAAATCATATTCTTCATACCATACACATAAAAGATGATTTTCTGAAGAGAAGAAGAGCAATAAAGGTCAAGCATTGATCACGATTCCATAGAAGACACCGTGTAATTTCCTTACTCTTGTAATCATTTAATTTTTGGTATCGTTCAGTAAAACGTTTAGTTTACCTTGGTTATTTGATCACATTTGATAAGTTACCAATGGTTATGGGGTATACCTTGCGAGTATTAGCCATCTTAATGAAGATTTAATGTTTGGTTTGTTTTAAAATCAATTTACTTAATTTATCGTTGAAAGTTTAATTATGTTTATCACATGATACTTGTTTACGTGTTTGAATATGCGACCTATCATTCAACTGGGTCTAGTTACGCCTAACAAGTGAGCTAGATACTGGGATAGCTCTCCATATCGTGTTTTATATTACTGGACCAATAGGATCACAAATAACGTTCTGTCTTTGTCTTTAAATTAAGAGCTTAGTTGGACCGGCAGGTGACCCGTAATGTTTCAACAAGTATGTTCTTGATTAATTGATAAAGATTTGAATAGTGGACTACCAGTATATATAATACCGTCAAGAGTAAGTGGGTAAAGTCCTGATAGGCTAGATTTTATCAAGATCACCATTGCTATAATCCCTAGATAGATTATAGTTAAACTAAAAGGATGCTTTATGCGGATGCGTTAATTGTGACAGGATTTAACGTGTCTAGGTCTTAGGATGATAGTCCCGCTAATGTCTTAGAAGAATTGGATATGCCGCTTCGAGATAAGAAATCATTGCACTAAATAAACAAACCAGCATTTAATCGGATTTAATATGGCTAATACAGTTTTTTATTATTTGGCTTGCACCGCTCTTTTATCTTCTGATTGTTTTCTTGAGTGTTTATTGTGTTTAGAATTGATTATTGTCACCGTAAAACCTGTGCGAGTCTCTCAGGCTGAAAACCCCCTATATCTGTTAGAGCATATCTTACGCATGGTTTAATCCAGTAATTAGAATTAACTTAAGTAGAAGTCATTAAAATATTGATAGATTATAAGGTTAACATCTCGCTCTTAGTGTTCGACACCCTACTTACCACGAAACTCCACCCGATCGGGGTACCACTGGCCATTAAGTGTTGTTGTTATAGGATTAGTCGACTAAATATAAATGTAAAACTTGGTAATTAATAAATTGACCCTACACGACAGCACATCAGTGGATTATAAAATAAACTAGTTTTCCCCTAAAGTGACACTAATGACATAAAATTTACTTGAGCATATCGTTGGATGCTTAAACGACGTTTAATTAAAAATGTAGGTGAAGGCACGTTCGTAAACCAAGGATTCCTGATAAAACAAGGGTTAAACGCTAAAAATAGTATGGCCACATAAAAGTGACTCCACAAATAATTAAAAGAGTCAAATTTTCACACGTTTGCTTTCGGTTACTGACCTCTAAGATTGACGGATGCTTTAAGGTTTCCCTTGTTAAAGGGAATTTCATCCTAAAATTTCAGTTGATATCGTCCAAACCATAGGCAGATATCGCTGACAGTTGCAGCTACTTGCGCACTTATGAGACGTCTTCTATTCCCCAGTAAATTCTGGTCCTCGTCGGCGAGTCCAACAAACTTTTCTATATGATTCCAAATAGTTTCCAGATATTCGTTTGACCTCACGGTCCATAATTTCAATAGGTTCTTCAACACAACGTAGTCTGTCGTTGATCTTGATTTCTTCTAGCGGTACGTGCAAATTTACATTGGCCAGGCATTTCTTCAGGTTCGACACGTGGAATGTGTCATGAATGTTTATAAGTTCTTATCGCGGTGACGCAATCTGTATAGCAAGGGACCCACCCTTTTTTGTTAACAATCACTCGAATGGTTCTACATATCTCAATGAAATCTTGATTCTCTTACCGAAATGTACCACGCCTTTCCAAGGCGACACTTTGAGTAGTACTTTATCACCGACACTGAACTCTAACGGCTTTCGTCGCTTGTTGGCATAGCTCTTCTGGCGATCTCATGCAGCCTTTAATCTTTCCTTGATTTGCACAATCTTATTAGTAGTCCCTGGACAATCTCCGGTCCAATTAGCTTGCTTTCTCCTACTTCTGCCCAAGCTATGGGCGTTCAACATTTCCTTTCATACAAAGCTTCAAATGGAGCGCACTTCACGATCGAGTGGTAACTGTTGTTGTACGAAAATTCAACTAATGGTAGATGAGTATCCCAGTTTCCACCAAAATCAATTGCACAAGGTCTAAGCATATCTTCCAGTGTTTGAATGGTACGCTCACTTTGGCCATCGGTTTGGGGATGGTAAGCAATTTTCAAATCCAGTTGTGTTCCTAATGCTTTCTGTAGCGATTGCCAAAGTTGTGATGTGAAATGACTGTCACGATCAGATATAATTGACACAGGCACACCGTGCCTTGCTACGATCTCGTTGATGTACAATCCTGTAAGCTTTTCTGTCTTGTAATCTTCACGGACAGCTAAGAAATGCGCAGATTTGGTCAGTCGATCGACAATGACCCAAATCGCGTCATGTCCGCTACTGGTTCTCGGTAATTTGGTTATGAAGTCCATTGTGATATTCTCCCATTTCCATTTGGGAATCTCTGGTTGTTGAAGTAATCCTGATGGTTTCTGGTGCTCTGCTTTGACTTTAGAGCATGTCAAACATTTACTAACATACAAAGCGATATCCTTCTTCATTCCGGGCCACCAATATAAGTCTCGTAGATCATAGTACATCTTGTCTGCTCCAGGATGTACAAAATACTTTGTAGTATAGGCTTTATTCATTATCAAAGTTCTCAAATTGCCATAAACTGGCACCCAAATTCGTTCGGCAAGATATAATCCGCCATCTTCTTTTCTCTCAAACTGTTTGTCCAATCCTTTCAACATTTCTGCTAGAGTGTTGGCGCCTTTGTAAGCTTCGCTCTGAGCTTCTAGTATCCTAGCCTTAATGCTAGAGTGAATTGTCATGCTCATAGCTCGAGCTCGTCTCATTTTCATCCATTCTTTCCTACTCAATGCATCAGCTACTACGTTCGCTTTACTAGGGTGGTAGCGAATCTCGTAGTCATAATCACTGAAAAGTTCTATCCATCGTCTCTGATGCATATTTAATTCTTTTTTTATCAAAAATGTGTTGAAAGCTTTTATGATCAGTGTAGATAACACTCTTTGTTCCATACAAAATTGTGTTTTCCCCCCCCCGGGTACCGGGCCCCCCCCCCCACCCCCCCCCTCTTATTTGAGCGCGAAACTGTTAACTTCACTACAGACCCAACTCTAAATCATGAGTGGTGTAGTTCTTGTCACACCCCGCCAAGGCGGAAACGCGAGGCGTAACGAGAAAGGATATCATCACAACACAATGGCGTCTATATAGAGAATTCTACATGCAATAAATAAGCCCAAAGATATAGACAGCAAAGTGTCATACAATTACCCAGTAAATAACTACAATTCCAAAAGGCGTCTTTATTGAGAAACGAAGTTCTCGCCAAATAGGAAAGGGCATGCAACATTTATTCATAATCCAAACAATGCAAAATTCAAGACAATAAAGCAATAAACTCCATGACATCCTACGGTCTCCTTCTAGCCACTTCTCTCTATCTTATCCCATGTTGCTCACTAAAAATGATGATTAAATGGTCAACATTATGTGGGTGAGAGTATAGGTTTATGGACACATATAAAAACTTTCATACAATCGCTGCGATTACTAAAACAATTCATAACAAACCATAATCTGGGTAGCGTACCCATCCGGATCCCATATCACACACTGAGTAGGCGTACTCATCCGCTCCAATAACGTCACTTACGCACCAATACTAAAAGTATACCAGTATGGAACTTATACTTAGGCCTGGACCAACACATTAGTGAGTATTATTTTAACCCTTCAGTTGGATTTGATTAAGTAGTAAACACGTCTCTCTCAACCTGAACTCACATACTCAAAACAACTCATTGATCACAAAGTCACTGAGCGTAGCACATCACTACTAATTACCACATAACACATAATATAGCACTAAAAACATTAAACTCATAGCATCATTTTCACCCCAAGAAAACATAAGAAAAGGGGCTATGAAACTCACCTGATTGCTTTGCTGCTTTCACAAACACAAGCACAAATCTAAAACAACACAAAACAACCGTGGTCACTCGCTAGTAAGCTCAAATGCTTAGCAACATGTAACAATCATATGATGGATGTATAAGGTGTTTAATTACCCTCATGGGTCACCCCGACACCATGCCCGTCATTAACCAATTCGTTTACATACTTTTTCAAAGTTCTACCATTTACTCGAAAATTCAGAATTTTAGTGTCACTTTACCATTTTCTAAACTACACATACTGACCTTTATAAATTTTACCAAAAATCACAGGTTCAATATCATGAGTTTACTATCTCCATGATTTTTCCACTAATTTATTTCCCCTCTTAAGTGCCCCAAATAAAATCAAACTTTTTACTACTCAGTTTCGGATCTGATTGCACACTAAAAAGTTTGGACCTAAAAACCATACTTAGACTCAAATCGAAGCGTATCCTTTGGAGATCTTTTAATAGACACATAGAACTAAACTCCTGTAGGTTGGCTAATCCTAATTCAAATTTTAAGTGGGGGTTTTACACCTCGTAATCTGAACCGAATTTACTGCTTTGACAACTTTTCTCGTAACCAACATTTTTCCGACCTTAAAAACTTTCGAGGCCGGATGTTATGGAAATTAGACTCTCTGAGCTACATCATAGACACTGGAATTTGAACATAAAGCTTTTACCATATCGAGATAACAGCGAAAACTCACAAGTCCTATATTTGCCCAATCAAAGAATCAAGTTCTAACGCGATCTAAACCCTAACGAATACACCCATATGATCCTAATTAAACCCTAATCATTGTAATATGATTAAACATCATTAATTTACAGATTTAATGAAACCCTAATCCACCATAAATTCTTGTACATGAATTAAATCAATGATTAAACTAATTAAGAAAAACTAAACATACCTTTAGCTTATTTTCTTCACAAAATCAAAACCCTAATTTTTCTTCTTCTTGGTTTGGGATTTTCGGCCGATCAACTCAATGGGAGGGGAGGAAATTTCGTTTTAGGGTTATATTTATTGGGTATATATAGGTTTTAGGATAATTCCTAATTAGTGTTGTAGTTTAATTAGGCTTTTGTTTCTTTTTTTTTCTTTCTTAACCCAAACCGGCCGAACCCTTTTAAATATATACATGTTTTTTTAATTATTAATTAACTAATTATATTCATTACCTTAAGTTTCTACAAAAACTTAAGCTAATTTGAGTATACCTTTTTGCGTAAACGCAATTTACTAGTCTTTTAAAAAAATAAATAACTTTTCATTTTTATTTTAACCTAACTTTCCAAAAATAGGAATTCACGTTTCATTCTTATTCTAACTACTAACACCTATTCTAGTACCAAAACAATTACTAACACATAAAGATAACTGTTATACGTAATATGAGATAGACTCACAAACGTTCGTAAATATCACTAAACGCTTCAAATATAAAATCATTTTTTGTCACCAAAAGTGAACGAAATGAACTCCACTAAATCCAACACGAACCCAATCCTAATGAGACGATCACGCTCAATGGATTGATTACCAAATCTCACATAACCCACATAAACACGTATAAACACAAATAACACATAACCCATACATTGAAACATATACATAAGTCAACACTAACGGTTTAACTAACCTGCTCAAATCATGGTTGTCACAGTATCCCCTCCTTTAGGAAACCTCGTCCCGAGATTTAACTAGCTGATTCATCAGCTCGCTCAACGAACAACTGAGGATACTTAGACTTCATATAATCTTCGTGTTCCCAAGTAAACTCAGGTCCACGCTTAGAATTCCAACGAACTTTCACAAGCGATATCCTACTACGTTTTAAACTCTTAACTTCACGGTCCATAATTTCTACAGGTTCCTCAACAAAACGTAGAGTTTTGTCAACCTTAATCTCGTCTAATAGCACATGCAAACTATCATCCGCCAAACACTTCTTTAGGTTTTACACATGAAACGTGTCATGTACTCCACTCAGTTCCTCAGGCAATCTCAACCGATAAGCTACAGGACCAATTCTTTCAAGAATCTCAAATGGCCCTACATACCCTGGGGCTAACTTATCCTTTTCCCAAAGCGAATCACGCCTTTCTAAGGCGACACTTTTAGCATAACCCGATCTCCTACCTTAAACTCTAATGGTTTGCGCCTATTATCAGTATAGCTCTTTTGACGATCTCTCGCCGCTTTGAGCTTCTCTTTTATCAACACCATTTTATAAGTCGTCTCTTGAACCAACTCACGTCCAATCAAACTACTTTCCCTAATCTCATCCCATAAAACATGAGTCCTACACTTTCTTCCATACAATGCTTCAAACGGAGCACATCTTATGCTCGAATGATAGCTATTATTGTAGGAAAACTTAGCCAATGGTAGATGAACATCCCAGTTACCACCAAAATCAATTACACATGCTCTAAGCATATCCTCTAGAGTCTGAATTGTACGCTCACTTTGACCATCCGTTTAGGGATGATAAGCCCTACTCATATCCAACCTCATCCCTAAAGCCTTTTGTACAGTCTGCCAGCACCGCAAAGTAAACCGTCCATCCCTATCTGAAATAATCGACACAGGAACTCCATGTCGCGTGACTATTTTATCGATGTAAATCCTTGCCAATCTTTCCGTACTATAGTCTTCTCTTATAGCCAGAAAATAAGCCGACTTAGTCATTCTATCAACTATGACCTAAATCGTGTCATGCCCATTCTTTGACCTAGGTAGCTTAGTGATAAAATCCATAGTGATCTTATCCCATTTCCATTCTGGTATTTTAGGTTGTTGCAATAAGCCTGAAGGCCTTTGGTGTTCTGCCTTTACCTTAGAACACGTCAAACACTTACTAACATATGTAGCAATATCTCTTTTCATTCCCGGCCACCAGTACATATCTCAAAGATCATGGTACATCTTATCCGCTCCCGAATGCACATATTACTTAGATTTGTGGGCTTCATCCATGATCACCGTTCTCACTCCACCCACTAATGGAACCCATATACGATCCATGAAATACAAATTCTCGCCCTCCTTCTTTTCCATCTGTTGATCTAAACCATGCAAGCTTTTTGCAAGTATATTCTCTTGCTTTAACGCTTCACTCTGTGCTGCCTGTATTTTCTCTCTCATTCTAGTCTGAATGGTCATAGCCATTGCCTTTACACGTCTTGGTTTCAGTCGCTCCTTCCTACTCAACGCGTCAGCCACAACGTTCGCCTTACCAGGATGGTAGCGAATCTCACACTCGTAGTTACTAAACAACTCGATCCACCTCCTCTAACGCATATTACGCATCATACTTTGCATCATATTTTTCCTGTCAAACACGTTACTTACGTTTATACTTTGATCATTTAACACATCTGAAAGTACTTGTTTCTGTAACAAATTCAAACCCGACAAAGAGGGTTTTGAAGCTTCCCACACGTTTGCTACAAAGCTTTTACCTTCGAACCAAAAGGATAAATGATCAAAGACAGCTCTTGCCAAAGTTTTCTTCCCTGCACCTCCCATCCCCCATATACCTATCATACGAACATCATTAACATGAGGTTCCAAATATGAAGTTACTTCGTTTATACGGGTGTCCATGCCTATTATATTTCCATCAGTTCTTGAATTGATGAAGCGTAACTCTAGTGAAATCTCTTGAATGATTTTCTGTATGAATGTAGCTTCATGCCTGTATGTTAATAAATATTTAATTAGCTTGTTAATATTCAGGAACATATGATTTCATTTCTATAATTATTGGTGCATGACGATCTTTGATACCAAGATTGTGGTAAATAAAAGACTAACAAAAAAAAGATGTTTTGAGAAAGAAAGCAGAGAGGAATGGGCATGAGAAATCAACCACCTTGATATCCCATGATGCCCCTATGTATCATGAGAAGCCTTCCACGTCCTTCACTACAAGAAATAGGAGAACAGGTGACGGAATTTTCCCCAGCGACATTTGTCGCTGGGGAAAGCTCACTAAACGACAAAAATTGATCCTACGTGGCACCAATTCTCGTTGAAAATTTAGACCAAATATTCTGACCTTTTCCCCGGCGACATGTCGCCGGGGATAATGCCGTTATATTGTAGCCAAATTTTTCTACCAAAAACGTGGCGGGATTTTTTCCCGCTTATGTTTCCCCAGCGACACGTAGCTGGGGATTCATTTTGGGCTTCCAATTTGCGCAATTGGGCTTCTGGTTGGGGCTTTCATATTAAGAAATTGGGCTTCGTTTTTTTTGGACAGTTACCCCGGCGACATGTCGCCGGGGATACGTTTTGACTTTGTTGACTTTTTATTAAACTTCGTTTTTTTAGTTTGTTTCGGTCCGATATTCCGTATATTTTAACAA
>BQNB010206709.1:0-10529 GCA_026074375.1 Tanacetum coccineum | reverse complement strand
AAAAGAATAAGCTAAAAATTAAGCTCTTTCAAATCTGTTACAGAAACAAAGGGTTTAACTAGTTTTTTAGTTTTTGGCTTATTTCTAGCTTATTACTAGATGAAAATGAAAAACAAAAGAATCTACTTAATGCCTGTGATGTGTACTAGAAGTATCTAGGAAGAAATAAGCTAAAGGTTTAAAAGATTAACAAGAAATTTAAACTTAAAAGGTGCAAGTTCAGCTTATACTG
Source organism: Tanacetum coccineum (assembly GCA_026074375.1). Taxonomy (NCBI): domain Eukaryota; kingdom Viridiplantae; phylum Streptophyta; class Magnoliopsida; order Asterales; family Asteraceae; genus Tanacetum; species Tanacetum coccineum. Next base: position 10,297 of record BQNB010206709.1, on the reverse strand, counting down.
AATTAAGCTTTCATTAATAAGCTAACTTCTTTAAATCTAGACTCTGGAAGCTGAAATTTTGCAAATAAGCTCTAAAATGAGTTTTAACTAATCCTAGATATAAAGATTTTGATCAATTCAACTAGAACTTAATAATCAAAGAGTAATAAACTATAAATCTAAAATGCTACTCACTTCTTTTACAGGTTCAAATAAGCTATATTAAAGAGCTTAAAATGAAATCTAAGTAATGAATTTTGTAAAACTCATGGACTACTAGAAATGTGCTAAATTCTACTTTCTAAATTCTAATGATGAATGATTAAAGGCCACTAAAAAAAATGTAAAGCAACAACAGCAGTAACTGTTGTTGCTGATGTGTTTGACCAAAAGACCTTTAGTGCAGGCTTAGCTTTGAGATGAAAACTCTCTAAGCCTACTTACTAAATATATCTAAACCTGTATTTTATATGCTAAAACTCTAGAATGCCTTAAAACACTAATTCCTAAAACAATTTTGAATTTAAACCTGCCCAGGTGCTGATAAGGAATTTTTGAGCTTTAAACTGCTAAATTCTTCCTACTAATTTTTAAAACCTGTTCATCACTTAATAACTTTGATAAACTCAACTTAATAAAAGGTTTTGACAGACTTGTTTTGACTCTACAAGTCAAAAACAGCTAAATCCAAACACTACTTAAGTTTGACTGTCAAGACTAATTGCACTCAAAATCTATTTTCAAGCTTAAACTTCTAAAACCTTTTATCCACTTCTACTTATACTAAACTAATAGAGCTATTTAAGCTTTTAAACCTACAACTTATGAGCAGGTTTAAGCTACTTTCTCTCCTAGCTACTTACTCTACTTGGACAGATTTAAAGTAAAAAGATTAAACTAAATGAATTTTAACTAACACTAGCTTAAACATTTGCATTCCTGTATTAACTAAGCTAATTTAAAAAGAATAAAGCACATGAAAGAATAAAGCACAAAGAAAATTAAAGTAATAACTAGAATGCGATAATCTGCTTAAATGATTTTCAATGATATAAGAAACCTGAGATTTATTGTAGTCTCGAAAAACCAACCAATCTATCCTGAGTGAGTGGCTTAAAATTATAAACCTAAGTGGCTCCTTAGCCTCTAAACCTGAGCTTAAAAGCTCAATAAGCTATATTAGCTTATTTACTTCAAAAACTTCTAAAAAATCATGCTTACTCAAGTGTCCCATGAGTTTTGATAGTAACATAGAACAATATGAATGAGTAAATTAATGGTACTAGAACAAGATTTGTTGACTAAATTTGAGCTTATGAACAAAAATAAGCTCAAATGAGCTTATTGAGACTTATTGAAATGAAATCAGCTTAAAATGTGTAGAGAATCAATAAGCCAAAAGTAAAGCATAAAACTGAAATATTATTTACTCAAAATGCAATTAAGTACAAGGAGCTGAAATAGAAAGTACAATTGGCTTAAAGCAGAATTTTAAAAAAACATAAAAGAAAATGCTTAAAAAGAATAATGAAAAATTTACAAACTGAAAATAATAAATGCTAACGTCCTAAAACTTATACCGCTAAACTACTATACGTAGACCGCAATTGAAAAGATAGAGGTTTGAGTAGCAATGTTATTTTCTAGCCGTTGGATCTTTTGAGATTGAATCCAAGCCGTTTGATGATGTTGATGATGTGTTCTGGCCCAATAAGGGAGTGCCACGTGGGCTAAGTGATGTGGAGGAGGGTTTTAATACAGTAAAAAGGATTAGGAGGAGAAGCGGGGAAGTGGTTTTTGGCATGGTATTGGTGTATTTTTGTTGTGGATTTTAGGCGGAAAAGTGTTATGGAATGCAGTTAGAGATTTTAAGCCATGCTCTTTTGTGTCGTTTAAAACATTGAATTAAAACGATAATTATCACTCCTGCGTTGAGATTCCAACTTTTGTCAATGAAAAAGCGTAGTTTTGAATTTTAACATAAAAAAGCCCTTGAGTTTTCTTTCTTCTTTTTTTCCGTTTGTTAAGCATCCTGTTAAACTTTTTTACAAATTTAGCCTTTTGGACTTCAAGTAATAGACCAAATAGAACCTTAAGCATTTGAAACTTGTCCACATTGGTCCTTGTCTTTTCATTTGAGCTTCATTGACATCCTCTTCTTTGCATCGGGCTGATCCGCTTTTGAATTTAGGTTTGGCTTCTACCCATCCTTCACCTCTTGTCTTATGCATTTTCCATTTTCTTGTCTGTTTTTGACTGATTTTGCTTCTTTTTTGTCTTTTTTTAACCTTATTCCCTCGACAATAGGACACAAAATCACACATTTTTCTATTCTTTTTGTCATTTTCTGGCTTTTATTTGGTCAAAATTCCCCCGGTAATAAATATTATAATTAAGCACTTATCAAAATGTCCCCAAAAATAAAAGGATTGCCTTGGTCATCACGCAATAGTTATGAGATTTGTACACTTTGTAAACTATACTAAGTTTCCAGAAATGCCCTTGTTTTCACCTATTTAAAACAACTTAAGGCTTTTTCTCAACATTTCATCTCATGTAAAGCAAATTAATGTCAATCAGTTGCAACTTTGCAACTTATATGCTCATTGAAAAGGCTACTCCGATTAATAGAGCACCAAAAGATGAAAATTCGTCATCCGCCATTAAGACTTTTCACTAGACAAAACAAAGCTATTTAAACAAGATCATTTGTCAAATATATAGTACCAAATGTTAAGCTCTTATACTTACAACTTGTGAACTTTTCACTCCCAGGAAAAATTAAATGATTACAGAAGAGTGCACATCCTTTTTTAACTCAACCATAGATAATTTATCTCATATGTTAAATCCATCTAAGACTTTAACAAATATACCCTTGTGGTAGCTCAAGGTTAAATAACGATAGATAAACCTTCGAGTTTGCTTCGAAATGCTAAAAGAGATTAGGAAACAAAACTTATAAATTATGTATTTGCTGAGAAAATGAAATTTTTAACCATTAAATTTATTTTTCATATACTTTATAATTTATTTATTTTTTATACAATAGTAAATGTTGTTTCTTAGGTTTCAAACCCCTACATAGGGCCTTTCTCAGCAAATAGGATAATCGAGCATCAACGAACCGTGTGTTCCTATGAGTTGAAACCTCCCACTCGAAGCATGCGTAACGAGGTGTGTTATTGTATTGGTATATTGCGCGACAAACACCTTATCCTATCAAAAACTAGAATCCAAAGTCCCTTAGTTGCAATCATCACCATGCCTGCGTCTCCCTAGTGAGTGCTCCCTACGAACCTTGGTATTTCCACGTATATAGATTTAATTCCTTAGATTCGACCGTGTACCATCCGGAGTCTCAACTCTCAACATGGATACGCCAACGATTAAAACTATATATAGCTTTTAGTATTCTATTTTTGCGAATGCTTCATTAGTGCTTACGAAAATAATAATATGCTATAGCATTAGAAATGCTTCATTGACATTCTATTTAATAAATGTATAATTTGTGATGAATTGGAAAAATTTTCACTTAGAAAATCAACTTATAAATTAGAAAACCAAAAATCTAAACTTTCTTACAAATTAAAAAGAATTCTTTTTCAAAATGATAAGACTTTTTCTAAAAAAGACATTGGTTGGCGCTTAGTTAATTAAAAAGGATAGCACGTAAGATTAGTGTGTTAAGAGTCTTAAGGTGATGAACAAGAAGTACACAAATTTTATTCATGATAAGCCTGTGTAGGTTTATCCAAATAAAACCTTGCTTAAGCAAATACACGATATATGTTTAACTAACATCATCTCATGTTCTTGTCACATTTTAAGAATCAAAAGCAATAGTGATGTTAGATAAATCTATAGGCCCTCAAAGGTAGGTTAAAGGAACTAGCAAGGTGCATTTTTCAGACCCGTAAGCCAAGTCAAAAAATAACTCCTATTTCTCACCAACGGATAGACCACACAAAGTGGTGTTATTTATTCTCCAAACTAAAGCTTCTTTTGAGTTTTCATGAAGTGAATGGAATTTATAAATATTTCACTTTTTCAAAAAAGGTAATTTCAAAAAGGTTATCAAACAAATTGCGTGAAGTGCAACAGTCATATAGTCGAAGATATCCTTCCGCCAAAAAGCGTGAAAATTGAAAAAAACACTTTGTCCTCAAAAGTTTAAAAAAAATGTCAAAAGGAATTCTTGTAACAAAAATTTCTAAGGTCAGCCAAGAAGATATATATAGTATGAGTTCGATAAGACAAGGATAGTAGATATGGTTCCCATTTTAGTTGAAAATGTAACAATTGTGAGAGAGGGACCATCAATGGAAATAAGTTTGAGGCATTGCTTGTGTCTTCTACAATTATGAAACCATGATAGATCTTCCAAAATCGGAAAACCTAGACAAATAAGCTCATAAACAAGCCAACAATAAACGAAAAAGAACAAGCCTCCTCTCTATGCTTTTTCGAGTTGTTATTCTGGTCAAAAAAACTGACTTTAAAACGCTTAGTTATTTTGTTTAACCAAGTACAATGCATACATGACCCCGAATTGATTTGTCTTGGGTAACAAAGAACAAAATCAAAAGAAAATTAAAAAGGATAATGCAAAGGGGAGCCTCCGCACGAATCGCATTGTTGATTATAGAGGTCCCCTTCGACGAGAGCTCTATTCCCAAACAAGTTTTTTATTGTGGTAATAGTGAGGGTGAATGAAATTCCCAAAAGAGTGAGAAACCTCCCAAAACTAGGGATGAAAGATAGTTCCGTATCTTTGTTGATGTCCAATTAGTTCAAAAAAACTTTTCTAAGAAAAAGGACTTTCAAGAGAGTAGAATTGGAACTCCGTGAACTAATGACTTTGGTAAACATGAAAAGTCCATATAGGGTGGGAGATGAGTGGGGTCAAAAATATATGAGATCAGATAGAGCTTTTAGATGGTACTAAACTCTTTTGACGTCTTATTCCTAAAAGCATCTTTTTCAAAAGAGTTAATCTCATGAAATGTTTTATATAACCCCTTGTTCAAATATCTTTCCTTAATGTTCATGAGTTGAATAACCGAATAATTCCACAATAGTAATGAAAAAAGTCCTCATTAAAACACATAAATCACACCCGACATGCAAAGAGGTATGTGCTTCAAAATGGTGATAATTATATGGACCATATTTCGGGATGAACAACTTGGGTAACTCTTTTTTGGACTTCAGGTTCCATCTTTTTGTTACAAAATCCTCTTTAGTTTTACTTTCCAAAAATTTCAACCTTTTTTATTCATTCAAGTCTAAAGAAAGTTCTCATCGTTCAAGTATCACCATCCATGAAAGGCAAATTCCGTCTTCCACGATCTATCATGAACAATCCCAAGAACATTTCATTAACAACTTTTTTGAAAATTTTCATGGTAGATCTCATCATTATCATTTTACAACTCATTTTGTTTGCCGACACAGATGTTTTTAACATCAACTTTCGGAGAATATTGAGTCTAGGATGCATATCAATATAAATAAATAAAAATTTTATTCCCTATATCTCATCGGAGCCGAATTTCACTAACCGAACGAGATAGAGTCCATGAAGTAATTAATCACTTAGGAAAGTAAGTAATCCACGTTAAACGTAAATTCCTCGAAGTAGAGTCGTGAATTGAGATTTGGCGATTAATCGATTCGAGGTATAATGCGGTGAAAGAATTTTATGTGAACGTATTTAATACTACTAGCAAATTTGGTAGCACAATTAAACTATAGAAAAGAATTAAAAAAAACCTAAAATCGAATTATCTAGCTAGCGGAAATAATTAACAATGCTATGCATTAAAAACGTGAGCTAAAACAAGAATTTAAAATCTAAAGCACTTCTAGTAACGAAATCATATTTCGCTAAAAAATCACAAATTTTAAAAGAGAAAATTTTAGAAAAAAAGAATTAAAATTTATTATCAAGTTTTGAATTTGTTTATGAATTTTTAAAGTAAAAATATAAATTAACAAAAATTAAGACTTATTTCCTAAGAGAAATAAAATCAAAATTTTACTTTTTTTTTGTTTCAAAATATACTAGATTTAAAAAGAAAATTATTGCAAAAAAGAATTTGTAATTTTTCAACTATTTTCTATTTTCTTGATTTTATAAGAAAAAGAAATTAACTAAAATCTATTGTTAATTTCTAAAAATACAAATATAAGATACTGGAAAAATAAAAAAAAATGGTTTTAAAATACTAAAAAGGTGCAGAAATTTATTGGCACAAAAAGCCCTAATTTTTATGACCTAATTGTGCCCTAATTTTTATCAATTAAAACTTTAACCTAATTTTATAAAAACTAAAATCAAAAATATTAAATCTATTTATTAGAAATGGCAAAAGACAGGTTAGGAAGTGTAAGATAAGGATAAAGAAAAAGGGTAGCTGCAAGAACTAAGAAAAAATTATTACAATGCCAGTGAACAACAATAACCTAAAACTATGGAAGAAAGTACCTAAACATAAGCTACTTACGCTATGTCCTTATTTATGCTTATTAAAAATGATAGATTTTCAAGCAAAAAACTTAAAATCTACTAAATAAACGTTTATTAAGGAGCTTAACCTAAACAACTTTAATAAAAGTGCACTTGTCCTACTTTTAACAAAAGAATAAAGCTAAGAAAATAAAGCTCTTTATCAGAATCGTTACATGATACAAAAAGGGTTTAAACGTAGTTTTATTTATGTTTTTTGGCTTATTTCTACTTATTACAAGATGAAAAATGAAAAACAAAAGAATCAACTGTAGATGCGCCTGTGAAGTGTACTAAGAAGTCATCTAGTAAGAAATTAAGCTAAAGGGTTATAATAAAGATAAACAAGAAACCTTGAACTAAAATAGTGTATGCAAGTTCAGACTGATACTGAATTTCAAGACTTGTTCATTTAATAAGCTAACTTCTTAATTCTTTAAATCTCATTACTCTGAAGCTAGAAATTTTGCAAATAAAGCTCTAAAATGAGTTTTTAAACTAATCCTAGATTATAAAGATATTTGATCAAGTTCAACAAAGTATACTAAATAAATCAAATGAGTATAAACTATAAATCAAATAGAGCTCACTTCCCATTGAGGTAATACATTCTTTTACAAGATCAATATAAGCTATATTAAGAGCTTAAAATGATACTCTAATTAATGAATTTTTTTAAAACTCATTGATACTAAAAATAGCTAAATGCTACTTTATCTAAAATTCTAATGATGAATGCTATTAAAGTCACTAAAAAAAATTGTAAAGTCAACAACAAGCGATAACTCTGATGTTTGCTGATAGTGTTTTGACCAAAAGACCTTTGTGGCAGGCTTGAGCTTTGAATAAAACCTCTCCAATAAGGCCTACTTACAAATATATCTAAACCTGTATTTTAATATGCTAAAAACTCTAGAATAGCCTTAAAACACTAAAATTCCGTAAAAACAATTATTGAATTAAACCTGCCCAGTGAGCTGATAATGGAATATTTATGAGCATTAAAACTGCTAAATTCTTCCCTTACTAATTACTTAAAAACTCTGATTCATACACTTAATAACTGTTGTGATAAACACAACTTAATAAAGATTTTTGTACAGACATGTTTGTTTGACTCTACAAGTCAAAATACAAGCTAAATTCCAACACACATAAAGCTTTGACTGTCAAGACTAAATAGCACACAAACTCTATTTTCAAGCATAAACATTCTAAAACACCTGTTATACCACTTTCTACATAAGTACAAAACTATAATATAGCTGAATTAAATCTTTTAAAACCTAACAACTTATGAGCATCGTAAAAGCTTACTTACCACTCCTAGCTACTTAGCTCTACTTGGACAGATTTAAGAGATAAATAAGATTAAACTAAATGAATATTTAACTAACACTAGCTAAACATTTTAGCATACTTATAAACAAAGCAAAATTTAAAAAGGGAATAAAAGCACAATATAACAAATTAGAAGTAGATAAGCTTAATTTCATAATGCTGAAATATTTTTTCTAGGGTGGGAAAACCTAGATTATTGTAGTCTCAGAACCAATCCACTCTATCTTGTGATGGATTAAAATTGTAAACCAAGGTTGCTCCTTATGCATCTAACCCTGACTTTAAAGCTCAATATGCTATTTAGCTTATTAACTATTCAAAAACTTCATAAAACTGAATCAAGCTTCCTCAATTGTCCATTGATTTTAAGTAACTTGAACTAAATGAGAAAATGAAGGACATAAACGAAATTTTTGACTTAAATTTTGAGCTATTAGTGAACAAAAAATAACTCAAATGCGTCATAAGATACTTATTGGAAATGGAAATCATGCTTAAAATTGAAGATCAAAAGCAAAGAAACTATGAAAAGACTTGAATATTTATTACTCAAAACGATTTAAGTACATGAATCATTGAAATATTGAACGAGTTACAAGTGCTTAAAGTCCTATTATAAAAAAACTTAAAAAGAAAATGCGTAAAAGAATATGAAAAAATACAAACATGAGAAAATTAAAAATGGCTAACTCCTAAAAAAGTACCCTAAACAACAATTTATAGCCTAATGTGAAGAAGTAGAGGTTAAAAGAGAGCTAGTTTTATTTTCCTGTCCGTGGATCTTGTTGAGATTGAAACAAAGCCGTTTGATGATTTTGATTGATGTTTTTCTAGGCCAATAAGGGAGTGCCGAACTTTGCTAAGTGAGTGGAGGAGGTTTAATAGCGAGTAAAAATGGAGATAGGGAGAGCTTGGTAAAGGGTTTTTAATTTTGTGCAGGTGTAGGTTTTGTGTAGGATTTTAGGCGGGAAAAGTTGTTTTAGTTTTATGCATTTAGATGATTTAAATGTCCGCTCTTGTGTTTAAAAAAAAGCTTATTTGAAGTAATTACATCAGTTGCCCCATAGAGTTTGATTCCCATCTTGTGCAATGTAAAAGTAGTTTTCGAATTTACATAAATGAGCCTTGTGGTTTCTTTTCTTCTTTTCCTTTGTGTAACATCTTTAAACTTTTTACAAATATAGCCCTTGACTTCAGAATATCCAAAGAGATCCTAAGCTTTTGAAAGCTTGTCCACATTGGTCACTTGGCTTTCCTTGGCTTTTCATTTTGAGCTTCATTGACTTCCTCTTCTTGCATCGGGCTGATCCGGCTTTTGATTTGGCTTCCCATCTTCACTCTTGTCTTGTCTTTTCCATTTCTTGTCGGTTTTTGACTGATTTTGCTTTTTTTTGTCTTTTTTTAACCTTTCCTGCACAATAGACACAAAAGCACACATTTTTCTATTCTTTTGTCATTTTCTGACTTTTATTTGGCAAAATCCCAGGTAATTAATATGTATAATTAAGCACTTATCAGATGGTTACAAACCCTAGCTTACTAACAAAGCTAACTATTACATATTTGGTCCTTCATTGTTTCTTCTTTCTTCATTTCGTCTAATAGGTTTTGTAATCTTCAAATCTGTAATTCCCAACAGTGCCATTATTGGGAGAGCTGGACGAGATTGGCGAGCCTCAAGGAGCTGAGGTGGATGAGCTGATGGTTATACCAGTGATTGACGAGATTGCTGAGCCGATAGCCGAGGCAGAGGAGCAGATGGTTACTCCAGTGATAACATGGAGGAGGACTTAGCCATGTTGTTCAGTGATGACGATGATTTTAGGGATGATGACTCTGAGGGACTTGAGGATGATGAGGAAGTCTGGGAGATGTATGAGGAGTGGCTGATGGCTCTCGTCACATCGCCTTCGGTGTCATTTATGCCCCATTCGAACACTTATGAGGTAGGAGGTCCATCTGCTGCTGCTGCTGAGGGACATTCTTTCACCCTCCCATCACCTGGATTTCCCGTGCCTCCGTCAATGATTAAGGATTTGAGTACCTACATGGGTAACCTATAGTATGGACATGGACAGCTGGTGAAGAAGGTGATCCAGGTAAGCGATGCTGAGGTGGCGCACGGCATTACTATTAGGGAGATTGGCCCTAGGGTTTCTACTATAGAAGGACAGGTACAGGTTATGGCGTCTCAGATGGTTCAGGCCATGGGTAGACTGGAGCAGATTGATACCCAGATGGAGCAGGGTCAGCAGACTGCGACCCAGAGGGATGAGGTGATCGAGGGATTGACCCAGCAGGTACAGACTTTGCAGGCCGCTGTGCAGCAGAGAGATTTACAGATTCAGAAGCTTCAGATTATGGTTTCTGACATGAGCAGCCATGAGAGCACATTGATGTAGTGCATTCTTGGGATGGATAAACGTCTTTTTGATTTGGCGAGGAGACCACATGGACCTCAGT
>BQNB010206706.1:0-10529 GCA_026074375.1 Tanacetum coccineum | reverse complement strand
GTTGTATTGGGCCTGGGCCCATATATGTATATTATGAACTAAGCCCAGTAAGCTTGGTGCTCATATTATACATCATCAGATACGTTACCGACTCTTTTTGTTTTTCATTTATGGACAACAGAAATTTGATCAACTTTGTATGCTAGCTAGCTACTAACAGCCATGATAAGACACTAGTGTATCTCATTAATTATGGCAGATACAAGAAAAGATAAGATTAGCAATTGCTAGTCTGTGAATTGATGAGCTATTATCAACGTGAAATATGATATAAATCTGATTCATTGATGTGAATGGTACCGACAGACTCATGTGGTTCTTTAGTTTCCTGAGTCATCTGAATAACTTAAACGTGAAGATTTTGATATTTGCTTGTAAATGTAAACCATATAAACACGTCTTTGCATTCCATTGATTATTTATGTATTTAGCTAATTTGTTCAGAGATATCAACTACCAACTCCACTTTTCACTTGCTAGTTCAGACGACATGCATACCTCAAAAAGATTAAATTTGCGAGATTTGAACTTATGTGATAAATTCTTACTTAAAAACAAACTTTTTCTTCAATTATATTGCTTGACTCTTAACGCTACATATTAATGGTGTTATAAAGTTGTTGCCATTCCAAAAAAGAAATGATGTTATAATGTTTACGGAGTATTATTTTCTTATGGTTTGTAAATGATGAAAAGAAGATTAATACTTACGGTGGTAGAAGTAAGAACACAAAACTTGTGTGATAGTTATTTTTATGAATAAGACCCAATTTTCGGGCTAATTTTGGGACTTGCGGGCTTATATAAGTTTATTACGATATGATAAACTTATATAAGCCCATAAGTCTCAATATAAGCCAGAAATATGGGGCTTATGTTTATATAAGCCGAAATCAAATAAGCTCATAAGCCCACGTATAAGCCGAAACAAACAACCTCTTATACCCACGAATTATAAGACACTATACTCCTTATAAACTCATACGCTTGAAGCTTATATAAGAAACTATTATTATGCCACACAACTATATCTTACACCGATATTAATCACTTTACAGTATTTCTGTAACAGAAATGAGAAAAATTAACACAACTTCTGGAGGTGAAGAGAAGTTGAATTACGGAAAGATACTTTTCTCCGACGTGATGGTTACAAGTAAAAGAAACCACTTCCTGGGACGTAAATGGAGGACAGTCGACATCAAAATGGGTGTAGGGATCTTAGGTATTCATTTGCTTGCATTATTCGCACCATTTACTTTTACTTGGGGAGCTTTCTGGGCTGCATTTTGGAGCTACATATTGTGTGGAGTATGTGGAATAAATCTCTCTTATCATCGTAACCTATCACACCATAGTTTCAAGCTTCCTAAGTGGCTTGAGTACACCTTTGCCTATCTAGGTGTCTTAAGTTTCCAGGTTCGTTTTTCTAATCCTCAATTCTTTCTTTCATATATACTTGTATTATTCAAATTTCAACCAAATGTAATATGCATATAGAGGGATCCAATATATTGGGTGAGCATTCATAGATATCACCATCAGTACGTTGATTCCGAGAAAGATGCACACTCTCCAATTTTCGGCTTTTGGTTTAGTCATATGGGATGGCTCTTTGATAGCGGCTACATTCTTGAAAAGGTACTTAATTAAAAGCACATTTTGCTTGAAGAAGAGTGTCTTTTAGCTAATAACTAATCTTGAAATATATGTATCATGTGTTGTAGTATCAAGAACGAAAAAATGCACAGGACTTAAAGAGTCAAGCATTTTATAGGTTTGTTAAAACAACCTATAATTTGCATATAATTGGATTTTCACTCCTTGTTTATGTTATTGGTGGATTTAACTACCTTGTTTGGATTGTGGTAAGCCTCTATGCAAGTAATTCATACAACATATTTACGTTGAGCTCATGCATGCAATAATAAATCGATTAAACTACGACATCATGATATGTAGGGGGTTAGAACCACATGTTTCTATCATGTGACATTTCTTCTGAACTCAGCATGTCACATATGGGGAAATCAAGCTTGGAACACTGGTGATCTCTCCAAGAATAATTGGTAAGTTTTAGAAATATAACATGCATGTAGTCATTTAGTATAAATTAAGTATATGCATTAGTATTACTGTAATTAAGTATATACATATCATGATATATGTAGGTTGGTAGCATTACTTGGCTTTGGAGAAGGATGGCATAATAATCACCATGCATTCGAGTATTCAGCTCGACATGGGTTAGAATGGTGGCAAATCGACATTTGTTGGTATCTGATACGGCTTCTTGAAGCAGTAGGATTAGCCACCAATGTTAAGTTGCCGTCGGAGGGTCATAAACATAAGAAAAAAAAAAACAATTTTTTCGTTTGCATCTATCATAACAAGTGAACGATCATTCACTCCTTTAACAAGTTTTTACATCATGCGTCTTTAATTGAATCATATTTTGTATACACACGAAGCAGTAGGATTAGCCACCAATGTTAAGTTGCCGTCGGAGGGTCATAAACATAAGAAATCGTTTGCATCTGATCATAACAATGCATGTTAAAAAAAAATGTTATCTCGGTTATTGAAAATCCCTTTTCTTAATTTATTGTTGTTAAAAAAATGTTATCTCGATTTGAACTACTTTATTTACTATTTTCTTAATTTATTGTTGTTAAAAAAATGTTATCTCGGTTATTGAAAATCCCTTTTCTTCGAAGAACTGATATAATTCTCGATGAACTAATTAAAAAATTGATAGAACATAAATTATTGATGAACTAATGAAAAAAAAAACAACAAAACAAAAAAATATAGTCAAAAACATTTTTACATCTAAATTCCAAAATGCACAATGACTAAAGAGTTCGCAATGATCTTTAAAAAATGCATGTTAATGTAAATATAAGAATAGAAATACCAACTCGTATCTTTAAAAGATGCATGTTAAGTGAACACATTAACATAAGCTCTTATGATTTGATTTCAAATAATACTTACAGATCGTCGGACGTTTCATAAATTTTGTTTATATCGAGTATTAATGCCCACGCTTTGCAGCATTGTATTGTTTCATCAGTTAAATCTTTAATTACTTTGATTATTTATCTATTACCGTTTATGTCATTCAATTTGTAGCCATTTTGACCCTACAACAGAAAAAATAAAATATTTAATATAAAAAAAATCGCTATATATTTGTTTTTTTTAAAAGGTTTCATCGGTAAATTTTATTACGCCAAAAAAATCTTTAAGTACAAAGGATTAGGGTGAGTCTCACATCTTCGCCCATTACATAGGCAGTACTACTTCCTTAAAGGAAGTACACAAAATAACTAGACAAAATAAACAAGAAACTATTGCTTCTTGCGACATCGAACGCGGATATCCACCTTATCGCATATAGTTTGAATCTCTTTAGAGAGATCCTGACCTTCATACATATCGTCATCGTACGAGTCTTCATTATAGTTACAATTACCATAAGAATCCCTCCATTGTTCCAGCACACTACAAGAAAAACAGCTTTTAGCTACCAAATTTTTTTGGGACTACGGAGAATAGTCCCTACAACTCCAATAGACGACAAAAAAACAACTTTTGTGGCCCAATCTTTGACCAGTATTTTTAGAGACTACATTTGTGATCTTTAGGGACTACATGTAATCCCTAAAAGTTTACTACAAGACAAAATTAGAGTCTTATAAAATTTTGAGTTTGACTGTCACTTATCGGGACTACTCATTGTCCCTAGAAGTTTAATGACAAAAACAAAATAGTCAAAGTCAAAAAAAATTAATCCCGATGAAGGAAATTTTTGGCGCCCAATTTTTACGGGACCACAAGTAGTCCCTATAAGTTTAGTGACTAAAAAATTAGTGAAAAGTCAAATAAATTTAGTACGAGGGAGGGAAATTTAGGCGCTAAACTTTAAGGGACTACATGTAGTCTCTAAAAAGTTGTCATTAAAAGTTAAAAAAACTAATAAAGTGATTAAAATTAATTAAAAAATATTTAAATTTATTAAAGTTAATTTAATAGTTTAAAATTTATTTAAAAATGTTTTAAAATTGTTTAAAATGATTTTATATATAAATAATTTCAAAATTGTAAAAACATATTAAAAATGATTTACAAATAATTTAAACTAATTAAAATGATTTAAATGGTTTAAATTACTTAAACTAAATATAACATCAAACTTTAAACCGAATCGATGTGAAACCACAACAAATAATTAAAACATACAAACTATATTTAAATTTTTAAACGTTTACGTCGAATGGCGTAAAAAATTCCCGCCTCAAATTCCCGCCTAAAAATTATGAGGATATTAACTATAAATATGATACTTATATACACCATCACCACCAACTATTATCCTTACAAACTCTTATCCTCACACCACCACCATCACCACCTAGTTTTGTGACTTATACAAATTGAGCCAGATGAATCTTTTCCGTGTCGCTGTGAAAGAGGAGATGTAGTGTTGAGAAAATCACATAAAACACACAGCTTTGGTAGACTTTACTATGCGTATCCTCGTTCAAAGGTCAACAGTGAGAACTTTTTTTATTTATGCAATATATAAATAATTTGTTTTTAAAATGACATTTCTTATCATTTTTTAATCGTATAACAGCCATCACAACAATTTCATGGATGTGAATATTTTAAATGGAAGGATGAGATCACTTTTGGAAACCCAAGTTCTTTTTCGGGACCTTCAACACCTTCAATTTCATCTTCGCAGGCAAGTTCTTCTTCAAGACCCTCTGGCGCTACACCAAGTCCTGGAAACGCAGAGTGCTCAAACTGAAAGCTCTTAACTATGAAGATAAAGATACTAGAGGCAAGATTAGCCATGGAGAGGCATCCCGATGACCACGCATGTCAGTCAGCTGCAATACTTCATGAGATATTGAATGAAATGGAAAACCTTTATGTGGAGTAGTAGTTAGTATATTTGGTTGAATGTGTTAATTAGAATGTGTTATAATAAAGGAGATTGAGGGGATGCCCATGTTTCTATGTTTTTACCATTTTAGGATGTAGTGGTTTATGTTTTTGTCATATTTTAAATAATACAGGTCTTATGTTTATGGATATACAGAAAATTGCTCCACAACCATCTCTCAATTCTATCTTTTCTTATTTCTTAGCTCGACATGTCTTATATAATGAAATCACCTCTACTTGTTCACTTAACAGTCTTATATAACGAAATCATCTCGACACATCTGCTTAACATGTCTTGTATAACGATATCATATCAGCTAATCCGTTTAACAAGTCTTGTATAATGATACCATCTCGACTAATTTGTTTAACATCTCATGTATATGGATATCACCTCGACTCGTCCGCTTAACATTTCTTGTATAACGAAATCACATCGACTCGTCCGCTTAACATGTTTTATATAACGAAATCATATTGACTCGTCCGCTTAACATGTCTTGTATAACGATACCATATCGGCTCATCCGAGGACTGGACCGAAATACGTTCGGTTCGGTCTGGTCGGTCTGGTTTTCCGGTCCGGTCTGGTTTTCCGGTCCGGTCCAGTATCCAGTCCGGTATGCTCACCCCTATCTTGTATAACAAAATCACCTCGACTCATTTGCTTAGCATTTTTTGTATTAACTTAAATACGAAAAGTTCTAACAACATTCATTTTGAACGAATGTTATTATGGTTTAACACCGTTCGATTTATTTAATTATGGTATAATTATTGTTAATAACATATGCTTTTTTTAAATTTATT
Organism: Tanacetum coccineum; assembly: GCA_026074375.1. Lineage (NCBI taxonomy): Eukaryota > Viridiplantae > Streptophyta > Magnoliopsida > Asterales > Asteraceae > Tanacetum > Tanacetum coccineum. Next base: position 4,760 of record BQNB010206706.1, on the reverse strand, counting down.
TATTATATAACTAAGATTTAAAAAAAATGAAAAGAGTTATAGGGACTACATGTAGTCCTTATAAGTTTCGATGTAGTCCCTATGATTTCGCTTCAAAGTTTCACGAAAAAGTCAAAAACCCCGCTTAAAGTTTTAGTTCACTTTAAATGTATTTGTAGCGACTACATGTAGTCCCAATAGGCCACAATGTAGTCCTTGAAAGTTTTGTACAAAAAAGGAAAAACACTTAACTCATCTCAGCACCAAAATACATTTAATAAACACTTTCATGATGTTAAATACTTCTAGGTGATATCTAACAGAGATGAGTAAAACCACTTAACCAAAATCACAATTCACTCATCTCAGCACCAAAATCATTTATCTCAGCACCACCCGTCACTCGTTGATGCTGCCGTCGAAGGTAAATTAGGTTTTGGTTTTGGTTTGTGTTAATTTGCTTCACTTTAATAAGGTGTTTGTGAATTTGGTTTGTGTGAATTTGGTTTGGGTTTTATGTTAATTTGTGGATGTGAATTTGGTTTGTCTTTGTTAATTTGCTTTAGGGTTTATGTTTTATTTTGAGCAGATGATATGCTTCTTAAATTGTTAGTGTAAATGCTTCTTGAATTTGGTTTGTCTTTATGTTTGGCTACCTGTTAGTGTAAATGCTTCTTAATTTGTGATACTTGTTTTAATTGTAGTTTTGAAGTTATGTCGATTGATAAGAATTGGACCAAGCCTACCTTAAACCACAATTCTCTTGACTTTAAACTTGGTCTTAACGCTTTCTACGAGAGATGTAAAGCACACATAAATGACCGGGGCTTATGTTCATGTCGGACATGTAGGAACAGGGAAAAGCTTACACCCATTAATATTAAGCATCACATACATAATAACGGGTTTAGCAGGGGTTATCCTACTTGGGTATATCACAGTGAACCAAGGATTATTCCTCTGCCAGTAGTAGATGAAACAAATGATATGATCACTGTCCTCAACGATATTCGTAGGGAGAACAATTACATAGAACCAGAACCTAACACACACACTGAACACAATATACACACTGAACATAATACTGAACACAACACAAATACGGTAACAATAAAGTAATGTAACCACAAGAAGTTTGCTGGTCCTACAAAATACGATATGGTGAAGGGGTTGTATGAAAGGCGAATGAAGAGCTATTGTCTTCCCTGGATTGTACTGGATGTCTTCACTAGACTATAATTTGGCAAATTTTGCGCACCTCAATGTCTTGCATAAATGGACTGATATTTTTATTGACCAAACTATGGAATTCTTCTTCTAAAAAGCTTTCCCGACAGGAAGCCCAAAGCTCCCCAAGTTCACACTAGAAGCCTAAAAAGTCAATGAAAAAAAGTTCCGGTTGGTATACGAATCGATTGATGCGTGTATAACGACTGTTGATTGTTTTGGGTAAGGACAAACAAAGAAAGGAAATATGTCCAACAATGCAAAGCGAGTAGATGGAAAAACAAATACACAACGGGAAAGAAAGTTCCTAACAAGGTCTTATGTTACTTTCCTTTGATTCCTAGACTAAATCGTATGTACGGCTCTTTACACGCCACAAAGCATATGACATAGCATGCTACTGGAAAATGTACTGAAAATGGCAAGATGGGTCACCCGGTTGATGGTAAGGCATGGAAAGAGTTTGATAAGAAAAATTCAGAATTTACAAAAGAACATAGAAACGTCTGACTAGGATTGGTTGCTGACGATTTCAATCCATTTGGAAACTTGAGTCAGTCTTATAGTATGTGGCCAATAAAATTGATAACATACAATATCCCTCTATGGATATGTATGAAAGAGTCTCCAATCATATTGACGTTGTTAATTCCTGGCCGTAAATCACCTGGTAAGGACATGGATGTTTACTTGCAGCCTTTGGTTGAAGAGTTGAAGACTTTATGGAAAAATCCAGGAGTCAAGACATTAGACGTTCTACAAAACAACCAGATTTCTTATTGAGAGCAATGCATTTATAGACCATTAGTGATTTTTTTAGCCAGCAGAAGTTTTGTCGTGGTTGGTAGTGTGTCAAGGCTTACTTAGCTTGCCGCTTATTGTTATGAGGAGACTCCATCTACTCGTTTGAAGTGGGAAAAACAACGTATTTTGGACCATCGAAGATGTCCTACCCTTGAATCATCGTTGGAGGAATGACAAGACCTTCAATGGTAAGAACGATAAGAGACCAAAACCAAAAATACTCACTAGTGCTCAAATCTTACAACAACTACTGATTTACTGTCACTCTTCTAGGTTTAAAACATCTAAGTTATGGGGAGTGAAGATACAACTTGATCCCATCATAGTAAAGAATTAAGTTAATAGGTCCATGTTTCTAAGAGCTTCCCTATTGGTCAATTCTTCCTCTAAACACACATGGTCATGGACATGCAATCTAAAAAACCCTCCAAAAATGCATATTTGAGGTGGAGAGGTAATTCCTTGAGCTCGACCTTGGGAGGTTCATCAATTGATGTTTCATTAGTTTTGGCTTCACAAATCTTAAGTTCTTTTCTAACCTCAGGAAAATAATTTGCATGGTTGGGAAGTGGTGATAAGGGCTCACTATTTAGGATAGCTTCAAGAAGAAGAATGTCATTCTCGGGATCACATTCGGCATCATCAATTCCTGACTTATATGAAGTATCAGAAAGTTCAGCCTCGATTTCTTCAAGAATGAAATCACTACCCTCGAATGGAGTGAGGGTAGGAGAAGTGGTATCAACAATCGGCTCAAAGTAAGGAGTGGAATTTCCATTTGCTAATACTTCCGAGAATCCTAAAATCTCTTGAGAATATTCCTCACATGCTATATCAATAAAGTCGACCTTGTTAACTGATTCCATGGCATTGTAGGAGAAATTTTTCGTATCACCTACTTTGAAAGTCACGGATTTGTCATCATGTCTTAAGGTCATCTCTTCACCGTGTACATCAATCAAGGCTCTTGCCGTTCTTAAGAATGGTCTTCCTAAAATCAACGGGACTCTAGGGTCGGCATCATAGTCAACTACCACAAAATCGGCTGGAAAGTAGAAGGTTCCCAACTGTAACAATTCTCATTTTCCCGTGTCATTGTACGACTATCCTAATGATCACTACTTATTTTAGTCCGATACGCGGTTACTCTTTTAATATTTTACTTTTAAGCTAAACCGCGTAGACTAGAAATAATCAATGAATGTAAAACGTTCACCAATTACATTAAAGGATTACATCAACCAAGTCAAGTAAGGAATAATTATTTTGAGAATAATTATGTACTTTGCGTATTTTATTTTTATTGGTCACGTAAAAGGGTTACGTTTCGCGATAAAATACATTTAGACGCACCCCGGAAATACCTAGACTTACCTAGACTCAAACTAATACCCACTTTAAAAGCCTAAACACAAAACTTAATCAAGTCTTGTGTTTATATCACTTTAATGCCAAATGTGACAAGTAACTTGCATAAAAATCGTCCCATGTGGATTCATTAGCTAGCAAATCTCCCTAATGACCTTTAACAAGTACATGTACATCCATGAGTTATTAATGTGTGTCCTAATGGTTCCCTAAAAATCTTTGGCACATTGGATAATAACCCATCCCTCCCCTAATTGCCGATTTCATGCATATATACATACTAACCTATAAGATTTTGCTAGCTAACTCAATCTTGTACCTCAACTACCTAATTAATACTTGTACTCAAGTGGTTTAGCAAAAACCATGTGAGATTAACTAAAACCCTTCAAAACCGCCTCTAGGTCACGATTCGGTTTGTGTTTATGGACTAGAAAGGCTAACTAAGCTCATTCCCTATAAATAATCATGTACACTCACCATTTAACACTCTTGTTAACACTTACACACCTCAACCCTCTCCTCTCTCTTGTTCGGGTTACAACCCGCAGCCAAACACACTCACACTTCCACTCGAACCAACAAGTACCCACAAGGAATTATTCGAGCCAAGGGTTGGTCGTCACGATCGTATATACGTTTTTATTTTCACTCTACACGTCTACATACGCCACAAATACGCTAGGACCCTTGTAAGTCAAGTTTCGAACTCATACTCTTCGTATTTTAAATTGTCTTTTGACTTCTAGTCATTATGTCACGATATCTATGAAATGCACGCACCTATACATGTATGCTTTATACTCGTATGGTGCAAGAGACTAATAAGGTGCGAGAACCACGTGGTTTAACGCGACAAGGAATTAAATGTTGCGTCCAAGGCGAAAGCTTGGTCTCCAACGTGAACAACGTGCCCTATATACGAAAATATAAGAAATGTGCACGTAAACTTTTATTGTAAACGAGTTAGGACGACTTAGAAATGCGTACGCGACCCTAATGGACACTTGCATGTGGAACCCGACGTGTACACAAGTCGAATACACGGCATATTGTCACTAGAACCCAAACGAACCCCTTGCATTTCTTTGAACACCTTTGAACCCTTATCGGGCCTTAGCAAGCCCAAACCGGCCCAACCAAAAGCTTATTAGCTTATTGTGAATAAGCTAGAATAATAAAACAGATCGTTAGGCTTATTATAGGAGTGGTAAATAAGCTATAAATGCTTAATGGACTTGTATGACACCCGGGTTTGAACTATTGGGCTCACGGGCCCAATAAGCGCGGATAAGCACTAATGAGCTCTCCCGGGCTTATTACCAACTTCACAGTTTTTAAAGGAACTTATTAAGGGCATTTGTGCTCTTGAGAACTTAATG
>BQNB010206704.1:0-10530 GCA_026074375.1 Tanacetum coccineum | reverse complement strand
TTGGTACATGTTGTCTTTTATCTAATTTATGGGCATGTGTTTGTTTAACATTATGGCTGTTGATTTTATGATTGCTTGAAGGTGAGTTATATTTGGTTGTAATGATGTTTTAAGTTGTTATTTGATGTGATAATGTTTTAAGCTTTCATTTTTTTTGGTTGTGCAAAATGGTAAGATGTTTTCGTGTGAGATTAGGTGATGATGAGTGGTGTGACTTATATTTGTTTCGTTGTTGCATATTGTTTTGTTGTGCAAAATGAAGGGACGGTTTGCTATGAAATTGAATCGCCTTAGTGATTTCTGTTTCCGCGATTGAGGCATGGATTTTTTGGATACATGTCTGTATTAAAGCGTGTTTTATATGGTTATGGCAAGATGAAAGGGTGTCTTTGTCATTGTATGATGTGGTTGTCGTGGCGTGTTTTAGATTCTTTCGTGTGACGTGTATATAATCTCTGGTCATTGGTGTTGATCTGATAATGTTTTTTTGGCACATCAAATAGGACACGTCTTATCGCGCCTTTAGAATCAGCAGTTATGTTGAGAATTTATACAAGGCATATAAAATCAGGATTTTTTCGAGGATGTTGCAGTTTATAGCATATGATCTCGTAGTATAGTTTTCTATGAGCTTTATGCGATATTTATGAAGGTCTAATTTATATAGTCGTTGTTTCCTTTTGATGCTTCGGTGACCTATTTGCTCTTTAGAGTTCCATTTTTTTGAATGTCTTTAGAGTGCCAAAACTCAATAGGATTATGTTCTTATATCTAAGTTTATGATTTCAGGTTGCCATTGATGTTGTTGTCGAGGGAAATGGTTAGGTGTAAAACTTCACTTAGAGACAAGATCGGGAGGTCAGAGAGGCTTAAATAAATACTTAGCCATTCTAGAGAGAGTAAAGAGATGTAGGAAAAATGTGTATGTATTAGCTTAGAAAGAGAAATAATACACACACAATGAAGCCTCACCCCTCCTTTGAAGTAAGGAGGGGTATATATAGGCTGCATGACACACAACTATACAATCTTGACATTATTAGTCTCTACGTGTCATGGCTATGTAAACTAAATGTAATTACGTAATGACGCTCACATTTTAAGGCTAACGATCTTCCCCTAATGTGGAGACATATGAAATTACTTCAACGTTCCTAACAAGTACAAATACAAAGAAAAATAATGACTTCCAATGTGCTTCCAATGTTGAGGTTGACTTATGTGTTTTCTAGTCTTCATACTTGATCCCCAGCTTGAATTCACTTTGTCTTTGCTTGTTGAAGAACCATTGTAGTAGGTATGAACTGGATTAACTTCCCCCAATTCATAACATAATGTGTGTAATGCTTGGCAAGAAATGTATATGCGCGAGTGAAAAAATCCTTATTAGATCTAAATATGTGATTGGTGGATTTAACAAATTAATTGGGTAAAAATGATGATAGAGAAGATGTGTGTGATACTTAGCAAGAAATGTATGGAGTACGTTTATTGTTAAGTTTTCTTATTAGGTATATTTATCATTACTCATCAAACTATAGATTTCGTTACAAAGACAATGTTTGAATCAACTCAATGACCTGATTTACTCAACAATAGAGTATAGGGGCGGACTCAAGAGGGTTTTGGGAACCATATGGATTTTTGTCGCGTAGTCTAAAGTCTACATTTAGAAAGAAGAAGACCCTTTTGTATGATGTTTTTAAAAAGTGAGAAGTGAAAAGAAAAGAAATAGATGCAGGTTTTGTGTGAAGTTGTGAAAAACTGAAATGTTATATATGAAATTTGAAAGAAATGAAAAGAAGCAATTATTTCTTCAAAAAGAACCATTACTCCTCCCTTCTCAAAATTATTGTCAACCGATAAAAAAACACATAGGGTATGTTTGGCAAAACTAGTTGTAAGCTGTAAACTGTAAGCTGTTAACATGAGCTATAAGCTGTATTTTTTTTTCAATAAAAGTATTTGGTAAATTAGCTGTTAACTGTAATTATATGTAATTATAAGATGTGAAATGACATAAAAGTACATATCTATAGTTATAAATGTAATACGTAAAAATAACAAAGTCAATCAATAATAATCGTAGTATTTTTAGACAAAATGTTTGTAATAGTCATTGGCGATGTGCATTCTATATTAATGTAACAATATCATTTCGGGTTCGTTTCATCAAATTGAGCCTTCCTAATACTTCTCTTTTTTTCTTTTCTTATGTCATTGCTGCTTTTTGTTTTTGTGTTACATTTGCTCCTCGGAATACACATACACAGGCCTCCTAAATTTACTACTACTTTTCACGCTAATTTTAAAGCATATATACGATCTCTAAAGTTCATCACTTTATTAATATAAAACACAATAAATTACGACTAATACATGTTAAAGTTACTACTTCTAAGGCAATGAAAAAAAGCAACCAAATGGGACATTACCCCGCCGAGACCAAAGAACAACATCTCTAAAAAAATTATACATGGGTTATATATATTAGAGAGGGTAAATGGGTAATTGTATATTTTAACAGCTCTAAAAATTTTGAAACGCTCATCACAACAACGTTTCTTTTTGGAGTTGGTTGTTCTACAAAAAAACTAACAGCTTGCCTATCCAAACAAAGATATTCAAATTAGAAAATCTTATTTTTGAAAATAAAAGCTAATAGCTCCTAAAAAGCTCCGTAACAGCTCTTGCCAAACAGGCCCATAGTTTAAGAAAACATTATCATTACAACTTTCTATCTCTTACTTTTTTATACGAATCAATTAATTTGTAATTTCTTAAAATTTGTAATAATAATCTCAACTGAGTGTAATATAATAAACTTGATCTATACTCCTTGTCTATTTTAGGAAATGGATGTCTAATTTGGGATAACCCAAACAAAATATGTGAACAATAAATATAGGATAGGGATAGTAATTACCTTTGCGCGCCGGCTTACATATGCACACAAAATAAGTGAAAAGTGTTTCTTAAAAAAGACAATTGACACCTTAATTTTAGTCTAAAATCTCCATTTCTCTGAAATGAATATAGAGCACGTTTGGTACAGAGAATTTCAGAGATTATAAATGAAGCAAAGAATTGGATTTCTTATAAATGAAATCCAGAAAGATAGTTTATTGAATTTCACCGTTTGGTAGAGAGAAAAAAAATAAAAGAAATGGAATTAGATTAAATTCTTTTGTTTAGTAGAGAGAAATAAAAAGTGAAGAATTGAAGAGAATTTGGTTGAGAAATGAAGTGAAATGATAGTGTAATTTTGATCACCCTCAGGGCACGTTTGGTAGAGAGAATTTCAGAGATTAAAATGTGGTAGAAAATAGAAATGTAGAGAAATGAAATTGTTAGAGAATTACCAATTAAATCCGTTGTTTGGTAACATAGAGAAATTGACCAGAGGAAATAATGAAAAAAATAGAAGAAACAAAAATAATCAACTCTGATTCAATACGAAGCATCAAAACATTGTTAAACCAATTTTATAACCAAATGTTTTACCTATACACATATGATAAAATACCAAATTTTGTTCAAAGCAAATTGTTGCAGCATCATCATATGACAACTATTGAACTGTTTAAAGATAAACATCAAAATAAGGGTTAAGTCCATTAAATAGAAACGTACTTTCTAAAATTTACACATCTAGGTAACTTACTTTGTAAAATACTAGGATCACCACCAAACTTGTTGAAACCGGTTATTATTAGAATGATGACCGGTTGATTTTCCACATCATAACAAATATAATTTTAACAATTATAAAAAGACTAAAATACCCATCTTCTTCTTCAATGTCCATGAAACTTCATCTTTACACCCACTCTAATTGCAGATGAATCCCCAAAATTGTACAAGATTCCCTTTTACTTCCATGGCAAAAATCAAATCAAACCCTTTATTTACATAAACAAATCCCTAATTAATTAGAAGTGAAGTAAATTTACAAGATCCTCTTATTTACACCAACGTTTATGACCATACAAAACATAGCACTTGCAGCAAAAAGTTACCAAATCTTTGGATTCTTACCACAATAATCATCATTCTCATTCTCACCCATAGTATTCTATAAACCAAGGCACGTATATGGTCGGTCACATATATATGTTACCTATCCTATCTTTTTTTTATAATAGTTGGACAAAATGGCACACGTGTGTAAGGCCACATCAAAAAGGGTGTGAGCAAACTTGCCAAAATGGTTTGAACCATGGTTTCATTTGTGATGCGTACAAAATAATTAACTGCCTACACAATTAATCTATAACTAGGAATATTCACCGTTGATCGGTACCGCTCGTAATAACTATTCTTGATCGCAATTTGAAACCCGTAAAACGCACGTGCTTTAGAAACCTGCACTTCCTTCATAAACCTCCCAACAAGATTCTCGAGAACGATCCCGTCAGACGCTGCGAAAAAGGCGAGAACAATCTTAATAAAGTGGCGCTCATCGTCAGTTAACGCCTCCCATTGACGCTCATCCTGCGATAAATCGACTTCTTCAGCGGTCCAGAAAGATGCCTCAGCTTTTTTGCACATTTCCCAGATTTGGGGGCATTCGAGGAATGAAGGCATGATTTGGATTGTTTGGATATGAGGATAGTTGTGAATTTGGGAGTGAGGTTTGATGAATGTGGTGATAAAAAAAATCAAACAAATCTAAGATTATAAACGGCTGGCAAATCCTAGTCACTAAAAAGAAAAAAAAATTAAAAAGTGCTGACGTGTCGGTCATTTTTAAAAGTTAACCGGTGTTAGCCGGTAACATCCCAACTTATTTACTATAATGTTATAAATTTGAAAGTTATGATGACTATAGTGATAATAAAACAAGTGTGCTACCTAGATATGTAAATTTTAGAAAGTACGTTTCAATTTAATGGACTTAACCCTCAAAATAAAGATGATAAATCATAAAGATGTGTCAATAATTCGAAATTTGGGATCAGAAGTAAAAAAAATTGAATGAGATAATCTAGAATCATAAAAATCAACAATTTAAATCAACCTTTAATAATGGAACAAATGTTGATGATTAGAGATTGGAAGGTGAGAAGCTGCTAGAGTTACTTTTTAAGAACAAATGTTGATGATTAGAGATTGGAAGGTGAGGAGCTGCTAGAGTTACTTTTTAAGAATTGTGTTTGAATGTGACAAGCACGTGCTCTTCCTCTACTTTATACCACCTACTTTTAAGTTGTTATTATTATATTTTTAAAGATAAAAAGGCGGAGAAATTTTTGAGACAACAATTCCATTCATAAACGGATGGAAATGACAAAGAACGTAATTCTCGAGAATTTATATATCTCCGCCCTTTTTATTTCTTGACCTACCAAACACGGGAAATGATGCCAACAAGGTCTTGAAACCCGCGCTTCGCAGCGCAGGTTTTGCGGGTTTTGTTTTAGTCGACGCTACAAATTCTGTGTGGTTGATGTCAGAAACAAATAACAAAATGAACAAAAGCAAGACAACGAATGTGAGTACATCAGCACTATTGAAAAAAGGAAACAAAATAACCAACTTGGAAAAAGAAATACTATATGCATACGTCAGGTACACATGACAACATTGATACACAGTTGCTTTCGATTGGAGAACTCGGAGAAAAATTTCTGTTACAAACTGATTTGTGACAACAGAATTTTAACTTAAGGCAAGAAATAGTTTATAAAGAACAAATGTATAGGAAACTGTTTCTTTTTTTCACTTCAGGCCGAGCGATTGTAGCGTATACGAAACTGTTTCTTTTTTTCATTTATTCTTTGTTTGTTTCCGTTTCTTCATCATTAAGTTTTCTTTAGTTTTTTATAGCTTCCTTAAAAAACCTCTTTATCTTTCTGTCGTGCTTGCTGCAAGTCGTCCATCGATTTGTCTAACACCTCAACCTACCACAAACCACATTGTAACCAATTATATAAATATAAGGGTAAGTGCATAAATGGATGGCGTATGATACAAAAATTTTAGACAGCAAAGTGCAAGTAAAACAAAGTTAATGCAAGTCAATGTTGCAAAAATCGCTAGGCGTTAGTCGGGCGATCGACCACCTTCGAGGCGGAATAAGCCTAGGCGCCGGCTAGGCGGATTGAGTTTTTTATATACAAATATTATAAATAATATGTATAAATAACAAAATACTTCAAATTCAAATAGTTCAAAGTTCACATAGTTTTGAAGTTGCAAAATAGACAAATAAACATAACAATTCAAGTAGTTAAAACTTCAAAACGTTAACATATTACTTGAAACATAAATATTAGATTAATGCTCAATTTTCATCTTGTCCATATTGTTCAATGATTTGAGCTCCATCCGACTCGTATTCAACCTCATCTACTTCCTCCTCACTTCCCGACACGAAATCATCCTCAAAAAGTTCTCTTTCTTTATTTATAGCACTTGTCCTTAATTCATCTTCAACACCAAAAGCATCACCAACCGCCTCCCAATGTGCATTATCAAACTCAACAATCGATTCTTGTGCCTCGCATTTTCTCCTAGAAGTATTTCATGATTTCTCGCCTTTCTTTTCTTGTTTTTTTTTTTGGTATACTTGGGTTTCTGACTCGACATTGCAAGCCGACTAATCACAAGGCGACTACCCTTTTGGATAGCCCGGAGTCGGCGCAGGTGAACCTCCGTGGCCACCCCCAAATGTACACACCTAGTGAGGGTTGAACCCTTGACGTCTTGTTTGAGAGTCAAAGACCTTACCACTAGGCCATTTGGTGATGGTTTTTCTTTTCTTGTTATGTTCCATTAAATTTGCATTAGCTTGAACATAAACAAGATTGTTCATTTTAGCTACCTCTAGTCTATTTCTTTTTTTCGTATGCACCTACGAAGTTCAAATTAAGCAAAAATAAAATTCAAGACATAAATGATTATATATATATTTGTTAGATTACTTAACATTTGAAGTTACTAACCCTTTCAAATATGCTTCAAATTCTTTCACATCCCGACGAACTAGTAGTTAAAGAAAGTATCCTTATAGCAATCGTTCTCAAATTAGGAGCCGAGCCACCATAACTTTTCCACCAATTTGCTATAATTTGAAAACAAACATATAATATATTGATAAATATAATCTTTTGCATCCAATGCTTTCCCATTCTTCTTCGTATTTTTTCATCAAGCCTTTTGTTCTTTCAACCTCCTTTTTTAGAAAAGTGTCTCCTATCTCATATCTAGTAGGAGGTGGACCATTAGGACCAAATTGGCCAACCGCTTGCATTACTTGTACAAAGCTATCCCTTTCAAAAACTTGAAATGGAATCACACATTCATAAGCCCACCTACAAATGTACTCTTTGTAGGCAATCATTTGTTCTTTTCTTATAGCATTAGAAAGATTCAGGTTGTATTTGCTCGTTCCGTTTATCTCACGCACGTTTGCCCAAAATCTATCTATTGGGACCAAAAGACTTAGATGGTTTCAAGTTTCCAAAACTATCTTCCATTTCATCAAGGTCGATCGTTACTAATATTCACTTCCGCTCTTAACACATTCTCTCTATCTTGTTTGGCCTTCTTTTTGTTTTTGGCCACATTAAGAGCATTTCGACATTTGATTTTATCTTCATTCGATGACTTAGTACAAGCCTTTACACTTCCCATAATACCCGCAATATGTTGTTTGATTCTATAAACTCCTCCTGACACTACTTTCTTACATTTTAAACATTGGACCTTATCCGATCGTTTGGATCCGCCATTATTCTAAATTCCCACCAAACGTCATTCGAGTTTCGTTTACATGGGTGAGTGACGTCCGTAGACGCGGTAGATTCTTTAGATTGAGGTGTAGATTCCATGTTTAGTAAATCTACAATTAAAAAAAAACAAAAACAAACCCACTGGATTAAAAAAACCATTGTGTGAATAATATGAAAATATCTATACTTTTCTTATGCCATATTATTTAATGTCAATTTGCAATCACTTTATATTTAATACTTATCATTGCTGATAGAAACAAAAACTCACAACAAATAGCAACCACACACTAAACTTGAATCGAATCACTAGCAGGTTATAGTGATAATTCAATACCAAAATATCAATACAAATTTCGAAATGAATCAAAACCCCACAGTGATTTCGAAAATTAAACATCAATTTTTAGTTTTTGTTCAAAAATCAAAAGAGGGGTTTCAATTGAAATTAGAACATACCTTTGATTAGTGTTAATTTGAGTTTGGAAATCAAAATAGGATGCTACAATCGTTGCTAATTTGAAGATTCATGTTGTGGAGAGGTAAGTTGTTGAAAAGAGGCGTAATTATGAAAAAGAAAATCGATCTGAAGTTAAAAAAAATGTTGACCATTTTTATCTGCGTTGACCGACCGACCGCGATGGGCGATTTTGACCCCGCCTAGGCGGTTTCATTGAGCATTTGACCAAAACGCCTAGATTGGCCGATTTGCTCTAAATTGGGGCGGAGAGGGACCAATTAGCGCCTAGCGGCCGCCTAGGCCGATTTTTACAACAGTGTATATATATATGTATATATATATATATGTATATATATATATATATATATATGTATGTATATATGTATATATATATATATGTATATATATATATATGTATATATGTATATATGTATATGTATATATTTATATATATATATATATATATATATATATATATATATATATATATATATATATATATATATATATATGTGTGTGTGTGTGTGTGTGTGTGTATATATATATATATATGTATATATATATATATGTGTGTGTGTATATATATATATATGTATATATATGTATATATATATATAATATTTTTCGTTGTTGAATATAATAGGTGATAATGCCTCGTTTAATTGCTACCGATCACCAAAAGACCCGTTCTTACATTCCCTTAATTTTTGAGGAACCATCTACCTCCAATACTATGGACAACTTTTTCCGTCAAGTCAAAACACGATACATTCATGAGGGTTGGGTTGTTGAGGCAGGTTTTGAGGATCCTAATTACCTCAGAGCCATGCTCGGGGGATCAAATTTGATTGTCTCTATCTAATAAATGAGTCCATCGTTCCTCATTTCATTTTAGAGTTTTATAGTCAAGTCCAACTATCCTATAACGAGGATGGTGAAATGTCAATTATTTTTGTCATCCGAGGCCAATTCATTTCTTATTATCTTTCCTAATTTGGTTAAATTTGCGGTATTGCTTATGAAGGACAATGCTGAATCATGGGCGAATGGTCTCTTGATGCACTGTCAAGAGAACAATATCCCTCTAGTCCTTATCACATCGAGCTTCCCACTCCTAAGGCCATCAGAACGTTCATTCAAACTGAACGAACTGAACATACTTGTATCATTAAAGGAGACCTTGTCTACCTTGATGACAAAGAAATCCTCACCAAAGAAATCCAACCTCACATGAAAAATTAGGTCAAAATCATTCGGGAGAATGTTTTCTGTCTTGGTGGCAACCGAGACCATATTTCGTCATGTCTCAGTCACATGCTTTATTGCATAGCTAATTCCACGGCATACAATCTTGCATTCTTCGTTGCAAAATGAATTGAGTTTGTCAGGAGTCATCGTGGATATATCTTGCCTTATGGCATGTTGTTGACTCGTCTATTAAATCACGTCATGGCTGAGTATCCTAATCTTTAAAGTCCTTAGTATGTCCTCATTGATAGAGTCATGTTTTCTCTTGGTGCGCCATGATAACGTAAACCAAGAAAAGACATAGGTGTCAAATAAACCTGTCATTCTACTTATTCTTCCTTCGCCTTTGATCATGGCTCATCCTCTCGTCAAGTAGATAACAACGAGAATAAGGGTGATAAAGGCACTTCTCGAGTTAGTACTCGCTCTCCTACCACCTATTATCATTCTTTGCCTCAAAATGTTCCTCAAGTCTTCTCGAATCCTCTCCCTCATGAACAAAACATGGAAAACCTTTTCACCGACAAACCTCGATGATGTATCGACAAGAGAAAATGCATATGGAGCATCGGGGTAGGCTTAAGTCAATCAGGAAGGAATTTAAGAAGTTGTGGAACAAGAAGAAGAAATGATTGAAACATTTCAAGAACAATTTAATTACTTAGCTTAATTATGTACTACGTACTTATTTATTTTATACTCATACTAGTTTATTTCTAGATTTAAGAATTGCTTGCTTTACTTAGACTTAATATTTAGTTATTATGCTTGGTATGAATTTTTGAGTGATTATCTTCACTCGTTGGATTATTATTGCAAGATTAATTTTGCATGCTTGACATATGCTTATTATTTGCCTTTGCTTACCTCTTGCTAGCTTATATAGATATGTATATATGAATGCATGCTTATAATACTTCTTTTAATTATCTAAGTAATCGCATGCATGCTTAGGATAGTTGACACTAGCCTTTGAAATTTAGCTAGTTTTTTGATTCTAGACATAGGATTTGCTGCAAACAGCCACCCTAGTCAATATCTTTTTCACTACATATATGGAAAACAACTAAAACTAGGCAAATTCTG
>BQNB010206703.1:0-10530 GCA_026074375.1 Tanacetum coccineum | reverse complement strand
CTTTAATACTTTGTCATTTCAAGAAAGACGTACGGTATCAGAGTAACGAAAGTCTTAAAACATGTACTTGAGCTTTCATGATGTCTTTATATTTGTCGAACGGGTATGAGCACGTGGTTATGAATCTTTGAGACAGCTGGAATCAGGTACCTTCACCTCCATCTTTAAGTATCCTGCATTAAAACAGTTAGCAATAAAGCGGGGGGACGAATATGGCTTTGTCATTCGCCCGTGTTTGGTTGGAATAACCTTTGAATCTGTGAGGATCGACCTGTGATCAGGTAAATTCAATTTAAGAAGAATCTCCCTGACAGGATTTCCAGCTGAAGTATAGAATCTTTCTTACACATATGTATTAGATTCATCAAACTCAGCATATTCTCATTACTGGAATGTCTCAAAGCAGATAGCACGATAAGAGTGAACCAATGAGTTACTGTCTCACCGATTGGAATAGAAAAATCGATTTGAAAATCAATCGACGTGTCACTTGCTAAAGTGGTTTTGTGACACATCGAGAGTGTTGATCATTTTAAAAATTCATCATCAATCGTCAATTCATAACATGGAACAAGTTTGATTCTTATAGAATCGCACCATCGTTTCTTTCCATTTGTCACAAGTTTGATTCAAAAGGAATCACATAAGTCACCTACTATGAGCTTGTTTGATGTTGACTCAAGCAGGATTTCCATCTTCATTGTGAATGAAATCACTCGGATGTTCTGGCAAAATCACAAGGATAATGTGTAGGACTCTTAGTATATATTTGTTATTCACATTGTATGATTTAGCAAGCTTAATTTGACAAGTGTCCTAATGAGATTTATGGATGATCTCTTTTGGCTCTAGACTCAATAGTGCACTTTAATTTTAGTGATCGGAGGCTAGAGCAGACTGCCACCTTTTCAATATCAACTAACTCGGAGTGAGAAAGTCAATAGAAATGCGTGTAATCTCTGTGAGAAATAAAACAAGAAACAGAGTTCTTTTTGAGAGACCTTGGATAGCTGGGAGGGTTGTGTTAGCGTCACTGGTCCATGTCAGTCTTCAATGTCGGACAACAACTTCATGTTTCAGACAGAACTTTTTTATGTATTGACACGGTTTCTCCTAGTGTATTGAGGACTTATTTCTTTACACATTTATCCTTACATTTTCTTTTTCAGTCTTTAACCCCTTCAATTGCTTACCGAGGACTTCATAACTAACACCTTGTTTGTTAGTTCTAGAGTGGCTCCACTCAGTCGGATTATTCCGATTTCGCACGTTTTCTCCTTTTGTCAATAACAGGACTTCTACCACTAACGAGTGGATATCCTGGTTGTTCCCTCCGGTTCTGCTGTATCATGGGATTTGAATACCTAAAGCCTAACGGCCTTATAACTCATAATTTACGTACATGGTTAAGTCTTTTGGGTATTTCATCACAATCTTCCAAAACATTGAAAATTTCAATCAAAAGTGTTTGATATAAATATCAAAGGATATACTCTTTGAGAGTTTTTTTTTATCACTAAAAAACTCCCCCTTAACATGTGCATCGTAATCGTAGTGCATGCTAAGTATGGAGTGCATTGGGTCCATTTTATTTGATCACATCTTTCAATACAAATTAGATCCAGGTTAATCACATTTTCTTCCCTTATCCAAAATGTTTACCCCTTGATATTTTGGATATCAATTGATTAACCGTTCGGGGACAAAATGTTATATGCTACCTACAAGGAACATTTTAATGCTCCCCCTCAATTTTTGAGGGTATATAAGATAGTGCTGAGTACAATAATTTGAATTTTTTTGAATTTACTAAGAAATTCTTAAAAATTTTGTACTCGAGCACTCCTTATTATCACCATAAGTCTATACTACTTATATACATATTCACATGTTTATTATGTACTAGGATTGACCTTATAAAGATGAGGACAACATATGATAAATCATATGGTCCTTTCGAGTAGCCGAAGGTCTCCCCCGTACGGTCTTCCTCCTACAAACTTCTCCAAGCTACGCATCAACCTTCGATCTCTGAGCTTCCTGTCAATGACACTTATCATCACCCGAGCTCTCATCTTGTCTTGTGGACTCCATCATCTCTTCGGCAAATAATCCATCTGAATTCCGGTAGCAATGTCATTGAGAGTTGTACGAACATGGTTAAGTGTGCCATCACTGAACTTGTGAAGTTCATCAGTGCACATTAACCGGTTTCTGCTCAATTCGTCTTGATAGATAATGCCTTAGACGTCAGGATAGCCTGTGTAAGGAGTCATTTTTCTGAGATCAGGTCGTGTTGTGTCTGGTCTTGTGAGGTTGATCTTTTTCTGATAGCTTTTGACGGCCAACTGTAGATCTTCCACACGTTCTTGAATGACAATTCTTTGAGTGTACATTCTTAGAGCCACATTTAGTGCATATCGATCATCCAGACTGAGATTGGTGAGCTTGCCTTGAACAAGAAGAAGTAACATATCTTCAATGTCTTGGCGACGAAGTCTCTTGAAGTCGCCTTCTCGAAACTTGTATAGCACATCATCCTGTCGACGAACCGTAATCTCTTCCAAATGACTATAACCGAAGAATTTCATGATCTTGAGACTGATAACCGCGATGATCCTGTGCCTTGAGTAAACATCCTTGGAAGTTTCCATGTTGGTAGCATATCCATAGAATCTCTGACGTTTTGGACCCCAGTGGTATGTACCCCAATAGGCGTGTTTGTCGTAGTCTATTGGTACCACACTCCAAGTAGTTCTAGGGATCCGGTCTTCAATCCATTTGACTTGACCATAATCAGCAGCCTTCGTCTTTGTTATGGAAGTAGTGTACTTTCGACTTGAGCTTCCTCCTTTTAGATATTCAAGGTCATTGTTGATGAAATGATCGAAAGGAATAACAAGACGTCCTCGTGCATTTGGAATCAACGGTAGTGGCTTGCTGAGATTATGGGGATATGGCGTTCCTTCAGGATTATTCCAGTCCAATTGTTCATTAGTAGCTTTGAAGACTTCTTCCAAGTGATAGTCCAATTCAGCTACACTCTTGCACGTACCTTTTATGAGATCATAGGTAGGACCGGTTAGCAGTTCTTGAGTCAAATGATCAATCTTGAGTCTGTTTATCATGAAAGCAGAGAAATCGATGGGAGTAGCCATAAACTCATCAAAAGAGGATTGAGTGCCTGCAGCTTGTGCTAAGTCAGTTATCCAATGTTGAGGAGGTAAATCAGAAACAGTCTTTGTTAGGTGCCATTCACGATCAGGAGTTGGAGAGGTTGGAGGGTGCCATTGACGTTCATCCTGTACCTCTCTAGCAGGAATGACATCATCATCACCTGTAATGAACTCTAGATGTGTAGTCTCATTCAAGTCGGTAGGTTGAGATCTGGAGGCCCCTTTCGAAGAACTTGTTGTCCTGCTCTCCTTACGAGTTGGTTCTTTGGATGACTCAGCTTCCTTGCCTGATCTCCGTCTCTTGGTCCCTCGGTTTGATCCAGCGGAGGGTTCTTCATCTTTATCTTTATCGTCCCTTGTTCTTGGAATAATGAGAACATCATCATAAGAGGAAAGGAGGTCCTTGTCCGTGTTATAGGCTTCAACCAATGCGTTGTAAAGATTTTTCTGAACATCTGATCTGTCAATTGATTTATTCTCCTCCATTTTATCCATTAGAATCCTTTTTAGTTTAAGTTCTGAGAGTGAGGAAGCAATTCCGTAATATGTATGAGGTTGATTGGTGGAACGAATCAACACTTCAGCTCCTAGAGATTCAGTAACATACTTCTCAACTTTAGACTTGATTTTCGATGTTTGAGTTTTGACTTGATCCTTGATAACTTTCTGCATGTTGGAATCAAGTGAGTTGAGGAATTCTTGATTTGCTGCTTGAGCTTGTTTGATTTGAGCTGAATAGCCACATCTACTACTTCCTTCATCTTAGAACCAAGGTATTCATTAACTATGCCCAGAATAGATGAAATGGCTTCAGCGAAAGGATTTGATTGTTTAAGCTTAGAGAGATCAGATTCCAATGCGGTTACTCTTTAATTAAAGCCAAATACAGATGCAAAGTTAGGGATTGGAAGCGGTGTTGTAAAGGGATTAGTTGTTGTGGTGGTGGTAACAGGTGTTTGTTGACTTGATTGAGTGATAGGAAAAAGAGGTGGATGGATTGTTGTCGTGGTAGCTGGAGTCTGTGGCTATAGAAATAGGTACATTGACTAAAGTAGTTGATTTTGTATGAGGAGTCAGGATAGAGTCAATACCTTCATCCATAGTAGGAGAGATGAACTTTGAAACCAGATCCGACACTGATGAACTTTGCTGTTGGACAACAGGAGTAGTAGCCGTTAGAGTCACATGGGCATCTTCCGTGTCTTTGGTAGTGTCATCTTTAGTCATGTCAACATCACCTCCTTCTAGATTTTCATTCGTCACGTCTCCTTCTTTGTCTTCTTCACCATCTTTAACCCTGTCATCATCTTTTTGTTTCTCACTTTCATCAGGTGTTTGATAATCTGATGGTGTGTGTACCAACTGATCAGATATCTCTTCCTCATCTTCTTCTTGTTCTTCTTCGTCATTGTTTTCTTCTTGATCATCAGTTGAGAAGGTGGACAACTTTGGATGAGTAATGTTGTCACCATCATCATCTGATTCTGTTGCATCATCATCATCATCATGTGCATCTGAATCTTTGTTAGCCTCATCATCTTCATCATCATGTGCATCTGAATCTTTGTTAGCATCATCATCTTCATCATCATCACTAAAGGTCCAAGACTCTTCCTCACTATTAGAATGATGTTCGGGTACATCATGAATCTGGGTTTGTTGTCACCAGCTCCTTCATCTGTACCTCGTCTTCTAGTGTGTCCTTCTCATCAGGGAACATTTGATTGGATGTCAAACTTCCATCACCTGAGCAATGCTTGTGCGTTGAGTGTTTGAATTCAGAATTCTCTTGGTATGCTATCTGTTAGTTGTTCAGTTTCAGTCAAAAAGCAATACTCAGGAGAGTCTCTAAACCTTGTTAGCAGGTTTGCTTCTGCTTTTATGAGCAGTATCCTTACCAGTCTTGTGATTTGACTATTATGTTCTTTGGGGTTGGTGGGAGGCTCTCTCTTAGGTGTTGTATCAGAATCCAGCTTTTTTTTATGAACTTCTTGTTTTGTTCTTTGGAAAAGGGGCTGATGCGTCTCTTAGGTGTAGGTATCTTCTCCTTGAAGCGCTGGCGAAGATCTGATAAGCGTTGAGGGTCGATATAGCATTTCTCCTAGCTAAGTACTCTTTGTAGGACTCAAAAAAGTTTGCTGGATTGTTCCTCATTTTGTTATAATTCCCTTAGCGCACAAGACCTTGCCGTCACCGATTACAATGTGAAGTATCCTCGTTGCAGTGCCCTCAAGTATTCCTATTGCCTAGAGAAGAGATAAACATTGATTCGTCGCCTCCGGTAAAATGAGGTCAGCTGCGGTTATAAAATAACAATTTAATCTTTGGTTCCTCCCATCGACCAATTTGATTTCGGATCTTTTAACATTGAAGAAGTTTTTTCTTATGTTTGACAGATCATGCCTTGGTTATACTGATGATTGAAGGTACCTGGGGTATCAACCCATACCTCTCGTGCACAGGGTAGCACGGCTCCCATCCTCCTTTCCCACTAAGATAAAATACGCATTGACCTCCCATTACCCCTTTTGTAATTCTTATTCTTACGTTGATAAGTTTAAAGTCCTCCTCAGAAGAAAGGACCCATAGGTGCTCAACATCTACTTTTTTTCGTACATGCCCAGAAATTGATTTTGCGTTGCTTGAGATACCCGACGAAGCCAAGAAAGACAAACACAGACATTGTCATAGGAGCTTCTTACCACTTGACGACACCTTGTTGATACGCAGCAATAAAATGATCTCCAGAAGTGTTGTGTTTAGCTTGTTGATCACTTGTGCCTATATGTAATATTCCTTATCTCTCCACTGTGACCTCCGAAGCCGCTTATCCGAGGTGAAGATAAGAGAGGAGTGAGACTTACGTGAACTTGTGAGAACAGAATTTCTTGCTCTCATCAAATTGCGGTAAAAACCTTGGTTCATCAAATTTCTGATTTACGGATTATAGGGCTTATTTGATGCATTTTCATCTAATAGTAGACTCATAAAGATTGTCATATGTTTCATGTTATTGCTCATCTTGAATCGGAATTCTTCGAACGGTTCCTATGAACGGACTTCAGTGGACTCCTAGAAAAGAACTCTTCCATATAGATCTCTAGACATCACGCTGATGGCTTGAATGCCTTGTAGAGGGAGTGAGATTTCATACGCATCCATAACCCCACTTGAAGTATGTTGTTCTTTTGACGATGAGATCTGATCTTAATTCGTTTAGAGTGCATTTTCCCAATCTTCAGATATAGCGTTGGCAGGAGGAGCAACTAAGCTCATCCAACGCATTGTTCAGCCTTTGTGATATCCCTGATTCTGTTTAAGAAAGAGTCAATGCAGTTTATAATGTGGACACGATTAATTAACCTTTAACCTTTATGGACTTTTAGACTTTGAAGATCAGACAAACTTAGATAGACTTAAAAGCATATGGAAGTGGCAAAATCTATTTTAAAATTTGTAGGAATCGTTGGTTTGTCTAACTTGTAGATAATGTAGATAACCTAAGTTGACTTTTAGTTTACTTAGATTGGCAATCTTTTTTAATGTTACTAGAAACAAAAGTGAAGTCTTAATTTGACCTTTATTTTGGAAAATTTGATCTTTAGTGTTTTTGTCAAGACAAGTTTGGTTCCTACACCTTTTTTCACTTGTTTAGTTGCACAAAATAATCTTACTCGTTCGGGTCTCGAAGGAAAACCAACTCGTTCGGTTCATAACAACTTAAACTAGTTCGGTGTATGTCGCTTAATTACACATACCATTTTCCATTAAAAACGGACTTAAAAGACTAAAAACGTACCAAATACTTGTATTTGTATGTTGCATTTGTGATTGTGCAGGAAACGGGACAATTCAATGAAAAATGGCCAAAAAAAAATGCCAAAAACAAACAATAACCGAGCCGGAATGAACAATGTACAAGTGCACAATCAAGTTTCACAAGTCAACCAAGTGAAGAATAAACAATTAAGGGACTAAAACTGCTCAAAACCTCAAGTTGTATCTACAAGAGTAAAGAAAGGGTCGAAATTGCAAAAGGGGCAATGTTTGAAACAATGCGAAGATTATAGATGAGTGAGGGGCCAAGTTTGCCAACTACCCAAACTCCATTTTCGTTCCGTCCCAAATAAATAAAACTATAACCCACGGTACAACTTGGGGTGTGTCGATCCCATTACCTTCTCCTTGCAACAGACACTGAAAACACTAGATAAATTCAGTTTCAACCACTCCTCTACCCC
The DNA here is from genome assembly GCA_026074375.1 of Tanacetum coccineum. Classification (NCBI taxonomy): domain Eukaryota; kingdom Viridiplantae; phylum Streptophyta; class Magnoliopsida; order Asterales; family Asteraceae; genus Tanacetum; species Tanacetum coccineum. Next base: position 3,113 of record BQNB010206703.1, on the reverse strand, counting down.
CCCCCACTGCTGTATAAGTGCCCTGTTGGCAATCCTTCTTCCATTCCAAGTATTTTCAAATGGCTATTGATTGACTCAAGAAGCACAAAGAAATAGAAGGCTGGGTTTGTTCTTGAATTCACCTACACAACAAGCCATGGTTTTTGTACTTCAAAGAAACACAGACGAAAGAGTCAAAAAGAAGAAAGAACTTGGCTATATAAATAGAGCCTGTTGTAAGCCTTTGAGGAAACTCGTTAGAGTTCAGTTTGAATTTGTAATTTTAATTAGTTTTTTTTCGAGTCTTTGTAAAACTCGCTTTTACAGCTTTTACTTTCTAGCATGTTGTTAACCATCTTTCATAGTTTTAATGCCAAATTAGAGGTCTTAATGTCAATTATTATTAGTCCAAGTGTTAAGTTTTTAATGGTTGTTGTTTTTGTGTTCTAATATCGGTTCTCCATACAGTTGTCTTACCAGCCTGTTTTTAACTAAGTGTAACATAAGAAGTTATTCGATAAAGAGAATAATAACCTAAAATCAGCTTCTCAACATACACCCACTAACTTATTTAGATGGATTGATTAAGCAGTTCTGGAAGGCTTATGGACACTACTAGCTTGTTTTATACAAAGCTAGAGCTTGTAGATTCTTGGTATAGCCTGTTTTGAGCTAATGGTGTTGTATCAGTTTCTCTTCACATATTCTCTCTTGGTTACTGTTCAAGAACTGCTTAGAGTGCTTAGTTTTTTACCTAAAATTGCTTAGATTTATGGTAATCATGATGTCTAGTGCTGTTTTGCTTCATTGAGGTTTGATAAATAGTTTGTGGTCAACTTTATGAGTTTAATTACTGGTTCGGTATGCTTAGTTAAAACTGTTGATTGATTTAGCTTATTTAAGTGCTTATTCTTGGTTTGAAATCTGCTTTATGCTTTATTTTGTTATTTGATAATCTCAGTTTTAATATATCGGATCAAATCAGCTATAGAATAAGAAAGAAAAGATTGATTTTTGAAAACTTTTTAAGGGGTGACGTTTTCAACTAGCAGTACTAACCATAGTTAGTACTGCCTAGTTTACTTTTCGGAACTATTAAAGCTCAAGCAGTACTAATGGTACTAACTCAAAGCTAGCGGTACTAACTCTAAGTTAGTACCGGTAGTTAAAACTGTTAGTGTTGTTATTTCATTTTAGCTGATTAGCTTATTATTTCTGCTTGTTTAAGATTTGCCTAGCTTTTTAGAGTAGATTAAACTATTTTCCTTTACTGTCTTTAAGAGTAAGCTTATTTAAGCTTATTTTCCTTTTCAAAATATTTTCAATAGTGTATCAGTTTATAGCTTTTTAGATTATTTGTCATTCTAGTTTATTGTAGTTGCTTATTCTTATGCCTGAGTGCTTATTAGGGATAGTTAAATATCTGTTTTAGCTTATTTGCTTATTTCTTGTTTCATTGTGTTTTGTTAAAGCTAGCAGTACTAACTTAAAGCTAGCAGTACTAACTCCAAGTAATTACTGATAGTTAATACAGTTAGTACTGATAGTTAATATTGTTAGTGCTGTTGCTAGTACTGCTGAGTTTCCTTGCTTAATTTAGCTTAATTGCTTTTTGAATTTGCTAATTTAAAGTTGGTTTAGCTTATTTGGTTTGTATTAAGCTTATTTGAGCCTATTTGTGTCTTAGTGTAAAAGTTCTAAGTGTTTTTACCATTTCTAGCTTTTATGCTTGTTCTAGCTTATTTTCCTTGCTTATTTTTGAGTGCATTCGCCTATTAGGTTTAGTGCCCAATCTTACCCATATCCTTGTCATATTCAAACATCAATTATCAATTCGTCATTCGATTTTCCATTCAAGCCTCGTTGGGACATAACGACCCGAAGACACTTTATACTGCTTTCGGTTTCATTGATTTCGCGGATTTTGATCCTTGTTATATGTTTATATTTATTGGTATATATTAAGGGGTAAGTTCGCGCGAGTCAAATTTTTGGCGCCGCTGCCGGGGAGGCTGTGAAAAAGAATATCGTTACGTTTGACAATTTGTGTTTGAATCTGTGAATATTTTCTTCTATAAAAATATAAAAAGAACAAAAATATTTTTCATTTTCTTTTATTAGTATAATTATCATATAAAAAAAACCAAATAATCTAAAAACATTTTCCATAAAAAAGAAATAAATTTCATAAATTGGTAAAAATACCAAAATATAATATTCTCAATTGAGGTATTATCATAATAACTTCCGGTGAACTTGTTAGTTCCCAACTCAAACAAAAGATTCAAAAACTTGCCACTTGTGTCTCTTACGACGTACGGCTCACCTTGAAAAGTTAAACAAGCTATAAAGTGGGTATAAGGAGGGTTGTTCCGAGGAACTACGACCCGAAAGGAGAAATAAGCTTCACGCTATTCCTTCTCCTCCGCTCACCTGTGCATTTATCTTTTTGAGAGCTACCGTGAAGTAAGTAGATTATTTGGTAGAAGTTGTCTTATCTCATTGTCCGGTAAAATACATTGTGAATAAATCATTGAATTACAAAAAAATATTAGTTGTAATTTTCTTTTTAAATTTATATTTTGTGCATGAGCACTCGTTCTAAGCCCGTAAAACGTCGACAACTACTAGTCCCGACAAACTTCCGTTGAATCACCAAATCTTGAGAAACCAAATCCTCCCATAGTTACGATGGATGATAATCGAACTATGGCAGAATTGCTCCAGGCTCCCACCGAGGGATACGAGGATGCAAATCGTTGTTCTCGAAATTACCGCAAACAACTTTGAGATCAAGCATGGTCTACATAATCTTGTTCAAAACAAGCAATTTTTTGGACATGATAAAGAAGACCCACATGCTCACATCCGATATTTCAACAAGATCACTTCTATGATGAAGTTCCCAAACGTCCTGAGTACGTCGGTTAAGCTTATGCTTTTCCCATTTTCCCTTGAGGGAGCAGCCCGAATTTGGCTCGACAAAGAACCCCTTCAATCGATTCTTACATGGGATGATCTTGTCTCGAAATTCATTAACAAATTTTTCCCTCCTTCTAAAACGACAAATTTTAGAAATGAAATCACGAGGTTTCAGCAAAGATTTGACGAATCGTTTTATGAAGCATGGGACC
>BQNB010206702.1:0-10530 GCA_026074375.1 Tanacetum coccineum | reverse complement strand
CTTGGAGGCCACTGGGTAATCTATTACCGAGCTCAAGATGTAGTTGAGTCTATTGCAGAGTCATGTCAATGAAATGGGAAACGAAACACAAAAGTTTTCGCAAGAACTAGCTAGCGAGATTGCTTCAGGTCAAGGATTATCAAAAGAAGTTACCTTCTTAAAATCAGAATTAGTAAAGCTGCAAAAGCGTTTCTCACCACGAAAATGGCTGCTGCTACTCAGCAAGAGGGGAATATGGTAACTTTGTTGGCTCTCCCTAAAACCTTACTTTTCTATTTGTTATATTATGTCTATTCTTATATATTAAAAAATTTCAGTAGTACTGTCATATAAGTTTGAATTAAGCTGATAAGCAAATCGAAACACAATCTTCGGCATCGTATAATCATAGAAAATAGGCTGATAAACTATTCTATATAAGTTTTCTCAAACAACCCCAAAGAGCTTGATAGTCCTGGATGATGGAAATCAATGGAAGGTCTCATTATAATGTTAGCACAAAACGTATATTTCCTATATGCATTTACATGCTTAAGTTTGCCAAAAAATAAGAAGCTCTATCAGCCACTCTCGAGCCCACTTATAAATCATCATAAATTTTTCAATTGCACGGATAGATTAAGTATCCAAAGATAGGTTTGATGAATGGGAAAAGGCTTCTACTGCTGGAAGTTAAGCAACACCAAAATGATGAATTTTGAGAGAAGCGTTGTTGGAATCTAAAAAGGATATTGATCGTACAACATACAATTATCCTAGGAAAAATATTAGTAATCCCAAACACCCGATAAGTATTTATTTTTACATCTATGTTTGAGTTTTAATGTGAGACAGTGCAAGGATAGTTTAGGAGGAAGTTGTTATCTGTTATATAAAAAAGGTAAGTAGCTTTCTTGCTTAGTCTTATTTTATGAACCTATTTTTGTAAGAAATTATGTTATTTGCTCATATATAAGTTTAGAAAAATTCTAACAACCTGTTAATAAGTGGTCTTAATAAGCAAACACATGGTAGTTTTCAACTTTTTTAGTACCATTCTGATGTAAAAATAGACTTCATGCCTATATATTATAGTGTTCGTTTTAGTTTGTCGTTTAAGGTGTGAAAGTCATTAACTCATCGACTACATGAACAGTAGAAGTATGTTGTCGGCTTTCATCGCAAGCAAGCTGGTTATATGAACAGTAAAAGTGTGTATTAATTAACTAGCATAGTACTACTTTAGACCTTTCGGCATGTTTGGATAAGCTTATATAGAGAGATTATTGACTATTTGTAACTCGGCTGACACAAGGAGCTTATTTTGGAGGGCTTTTTGGCTTATTTTTTTAAATAAATGCTTATGTGCTAATTGTGTTTGGCTGAAAGTAATTAGGAGTTTGGGGTTGTTTATGCGATTGCTTGTGCTTGAAATAAGTTGTTACAAATAAGAAGTTTTTGAGTTCGGTGGTCTTGACATATTAGGGGTGTTAATAAAGCAATACCAAACACCTTATTTACCGAAACAGGTAGTTGAGGTTTTTTTGTTTTGTTCAAGTTGTTAAAATAATGTACTCATTAACAGTATGCTGTAAGAGAATGTGATTTCACTTATTAATAACGGGAAAAAGTTGGGGGTGAACCTCACCTGATCCATCCTGTAGTAAACCATGGCCTATTTTGACCCGTCACCCAAGCCGCCCATCTTGCCACCTTTAATAACAGTGATGGTTTGTTGATATCTTGGCTACTCGGAAGAAGGAAACGTATAAGAAAAAAAATGATTATTTATATCAGTTAATCACTTGAGTAGTTTGGCTCAAGGTGCAGTAGGTTATCGCAAACACCCTGTTATAAATTGGTGTTTGTTTCTTTATCCAGGTGATGGGAAGCTGTTAAACGATGGCCGGGTATTTATTAAACATAGAAGCTGGGAAAGTCTATCTTTATATAAAGGTTGTTACATTTTCCATTAGTGATGCTGCAATTTTGACCCATTTATCTCTGAATTGGTCGATTTGTATTTTTTTTTAAAATCTCAAACGCACTAAGTAAAAATACCACAAATGTAACATACAAATGGGCTGAAAGGGATGGAATATATCTAAAAGTCTATATAATGCATACTTCCTTGAGTATGTTATTAGTATATGTAGATTATCATTATGATTCTTACTGTAATCAAAGCAATACATATCTAATCTACAAGAAGCTCTAAACAAATGGAAAAAAATGTGTGCATGTCAACCTGATATTCATTAATATGGATTAAGATCATAACAGAAGATATAGATGGCAAACTTAATGGGTTCAATAATATGGGTTCATTACCACCTAGAATCAGCCTGCAGAAAGTCCTTACGAGAAATGAGTATGTTAGAGGATTGCGCATTGAATTTCTTTGGTAGTTAGTTTAGTTGAACATGATATAATTGAGGCGTCGCAAAGAGGGTTGAAGAAAGAACAAGTTTGGACGTATTTGAATTATGCGAGTGAGAGTGGTGGGGTGTCAGAGATTAGAGGGAAAGAGGCGATGATGGCAATGAGTGAGGAGAGTGTTGGTGGAGGGAAGTGGTTAGGGAAAGACGAGGTTATTGATGATATTTGGTTTAATAAGACTAGGGAGAAGGGGATAGATAAAGGGGAGAAGACGGATACATTGCATTTGGAAGGGTTGAAATGAGAGGTTTTGGTTGTGAATGATCATGCTGTGAATGTGTTTCGTTTTCTTGGTGGGAATATTGTTGTTTTTACCTGGTTGTTGGAGCATTTTAGGACTGATGAAGAGCTTGCTACCATCATTGGTCATGAGGTATGTTCTGTTTTTTACCGTTTCCTTACATTTATATGCAGTTGGTGTTACATGTTATCTGTTAAGTTTTACCAAGACTTCACTATTTGCATATCAGGAACTTTTATGCTATAATTCCTTAATTAATGTAAGAATTTGTGATAGACCATAGAGAAGTTACTAGGGAGTTATCATTGCAAAGGTTTACGAACACTATCCTACTTGTAGGATCTGACAGTTCTTCTGCAGTAATCAAAATCTCTCAATTATAAGGGCAATACACGTCAAATGCCGCATAATGTGATTGTAAAATCAAGAAGCAATTTTAATACTTTTTCTACATCGTTACTGATATTAGCATAAAAAGCAGTAAACTGTCTTATTAGTGATTATTTAGATCAATAGAGCATAATATGATCTGAACAGTAAACTGTACCTTGGCTTTTGCTGCAGCCTGTAGATGACTTCATTTTGCGTATGATATTTGGGATATGAGACTCTGTGCAGATCCATGGTTTATGAGTTATGACCGTGTATGGCACAAAATAAAAAAGAAATTACAACATAATGTCTCCAAAATCAGCTGAAATGCATACCTAAATGACAAAACATATTCAATCGCAACTACCAAAAAAATATGATATACTGAACATACAAGATAAGTATGCTCGCTTAAATGAACGGCACTCCTTAAACGCTTTAACGAAAGTTGTAAGGTTCTTTTTAGGATCTGTCCTAGCAAGGGCAAGTATCACAGGCTTGTGTGGGTTTTTAAAAAACGGCATTGTCTGCAAGAATTTACTTTAGGGACGTGTAATCAGATTAAACTTTAGCAACATAATCGAAATCCATCCGAGGAGGAATTACCTGATTACCCTCCATTTACTTAGGTGTATAATTCTGGAACTGATGATGTTACCGAACACTATAAGCTGTTCATTTTAAGTTGGAAGTTTTAATAATCGGTTTAAACACATATCCCAACGCCCCTCAATGAATACGGGCTATTGATATGACAGACTAATCATCATTTAATCATATGCCATTAACTGTTACTGTTAAATACGACTTCCTAGGATCGCGTCAAAGCAATACTGAGGTTTAGAGTAGTTTAAAGGATTAATTGTTGACTGTTTTGCAGTCTTTCTCTTTGTCTAAATTACTGGCCGCCCTTGTCATAACCGAATATGATGAAGTTCAGAGACGAAGTATCCAAGACTTCAAGTATTATTCTTACAATAAACTTTCAGAATACTGGTGGGTCTTTCTTGAGTTAACTATCCCTAACAAGTTAAACATGTACTTATTTTTGTTCTACTGATTCACACTACGAATGTAATTATTTCCCAGATTATTGATTCTTTCATTGCTTTGTTCCGTGTTGTTCCATCGCCACCAGTTGGAGGAGGATTACACACCCGACCTATTTGACCCATATCAGTTATGACCCATTTTTGATCCGGTACATACTAATGTAAGATCAAATATCACTCATGTCTTTAATTGTAAATAGTTGTATATGCGACATAATTCCAGCTAATTTAATTTTGATGCAATCTTTCATTACCATTGTAATTTACATCTTTGTGACTGCTAACATTTTTTATATGGTATATTACTATAGGATTTTGGTACGGAGTTCATGCAGAAGAGAGATTGACGTTAATAAAGGTAATATGTTTTCATGTTCAAGTATTTAAATTAGCCGTGTGGATAAAGGTGTTGACTATCAAAGTATATTAAAGTTTGTGGGATACTAATAAAAAAAATGTGTATCCTTTAGATAGGAAGCATAAGCTTTTAGGATGACCTACGTGAGAGTTCTACACGGATGTATGTGACCCGTCACCAAAATCCTACTACAGGTAATAATGCAAGATTAGTATGGTCTTTGCTATGAGATCATCCTTTTTGAGTTAAACATATACGGGGATAACAAATAAAAATAAAACAAAATTGATACTCATTTTTACTGCCATTCCTATGATGTTCCTTTGTTTCAGACTATGACAAAGAAGTTAAAATCTGATGGACGATTATCACGATATGTTACGTGGCAATTGTTATTGTTGGTGTAGTCGTGATGTTAAGTTACTATGTCTTTGGGTCTTTCATTTCTTTTTTTTACACTTACATTGTACTCTATCATACTCTTAACTAAAAACATATACTTTGTTATTTGTTATTGCGGATAATTTATTAGCTTTTATTTTCTCTTATCAGATGAACATTTATTTCTTTTCGTTCTTAATGCACTTGATAAATTTGTTACGATGTTTATAATTGATTAATTGTTACTTGATTTTTTTCCTTGGATAATTGTACAAACATGAAAGGATTAAGGGTTTTATGTTGCGGCAACGACGGAATTTACTACATAGGTTATGAATGGCGGTATTTTTTTGTTCCATATCTTTTTGTAAGTTTCTATTAAATAAATTTTGACCTTTAAATACATTCGTACGAAACATTGATTTCTCATTCAAGTCTTTTCACTTTGAAATAGATGTTTTTAGTATGTCTTTTACAATATACACTTGAAATATGTTGTTTTTGTTTAGAGTAAGTTTATCACAAATCATATATCATTCAACATTGTACACCTCTTACTTTTATGATTACAATAATTTATCTGATTTACTACTATTTGATAATCAACTATGCATAACAAACAAAATATCTTATGAAGCTTGTCCGCCCATCGGGCGGGTCATAAAGCTAGTATCCATATTTTTACACTTCTACTGTAAAAAAATACTTTAATAAGATCAAAGCTTTAATCATTTCTTAAATTTGCACGAGGGAAGATATTTTTATAAAGATTAAATAATCGTCTATTAAACATCAATATAACATATTTTTGCATTTATCTATACTACTATATAAAACATTTATAATGTGGGACTCATTAAAAATTAAGATAAGGAGGTGCAATCTTGACCATTCATCTCATTTTTTGGAATCACATCAAAAAGTGACATGTGTCACCTTTTGATTAAAAAATCATCTTTATTTTCAAATTGAAATATCTTTTTATCAATTTAATTTTGTTATGATTATAATATTCACATATTTTTTAAAAGTTTTGTGCTCTTTAATTCAACATTCATTTGTTATCTTTATAATTTTTTTGTTTTTACATTTTTAGTGGGTTTATTTTTAATGATAGTATATTTTTTACAACATTAACCTTAATTATTATATAAACTTGATACGCTTTAAAACTATATACTTTCGGAGAAGTGTGTGGTCTCTTTACATGCGAGAATAATGATGTTTTTATGGTGTTTGCGGGGAAAGCTAGGAAAAACCCTCAATACGAACACATACAATCGAACACATACATTTAAAGTGTTGTAAGCGGGTAGAAAATTGCGTAAAGAGTTGAGTTAGTAAATTTTCTATTACCGCCGCTATGCGCGGGTAACCAACTAGTATTATAAAACATACGGTAGTAATTCAAAGTTTAAATCATCGCTCATAATTTAAATGCTGGAAGATATTCTTACAAAATTTAAATAATCGTCTGTTGAACATGAATATCTTATATTTTTTTCACTTCTAGTATAAAAATACATCGCTAGTAAGATCAAAGCTTCAACCTTTGCTCATAATTTGCACAAGTAAAGATATTTATACAAAACTTAATTAATTGTCTATTAATTAACCACATTTCACATTTTTACACTGCTAGTATCAAAAATATGGTAGTAAGATCCAAGCTTCAATCTTTGATCATAATCTGCACGCGTGAAGATATTCTTACAAAACCTAAATAATCGTCTATTAAATATCGGTATCTCATATTTTTGCACTTTTGTATAAAAATTCACTAGTAAGATCAAACCTTTAATCATCGCTTCTAAATTGCACGCGTGAAGATATTTTTACAAAACATAAATAACCGTCTATTAAACATGAATATCTCCAACTTTTTCACTTCAAGTATAAAAAATACGCTAGTAACATCAAACCTTTAATATTTTCTCATAATTTGCACGCGTAAAGATATTCTAACAAAATTAAAAAAAATCGTCTATTAAACATCAATATCTCCTGTTTTGCACTTCTAGTATAAAAATACGCTATTAGAATCAAAGCATCAATATTTGTTCATAATTTGCACACATGAAGATATCCGTACAAATTTTAAATAATCGTTCATTAATATCAATATCTCATATTTTTTCACTTCTAGTATAAAAAATACGCTAGAAAGATCAAAGTTTTAAACCTTGCACATAATTTGCACACGTAAAGATATTCTTACAAAACTTAATTAATCGTGTATTAAACAACAACATCTCTTATTTTTGCACCTTTAGTATAAAAAATAAGCTAGAAAGAGCAATGCTTCAATTTATGCTCATAATTTGCACACATGAAGACATATCTACAAAACTTAAATAATTGTCTACTAAATATCAATATCTCATATTTTTGCACTTCTGGTATAAAAAATACACGAGTAAGATCAAATCTTCAAGCCTTGCTCATAAATTTCACGTGTGAAGATATTCTTACAAGACATAAATAATTGTCTATTAAACATTAATATCTCATATTCTTGCACTTCTAGTAAGATCAAAGCTTCAATATTTGCTCAGAATTTGCACATGTGAAGATATTCTTACAAAACAAAAATAATCGACTATTAAACATCAATATCTCCTGATTTTTTACTTCTAGTAAAAAAATATCCTAGTAAGATCAAAGCTTGAATCCTTTCTTTTGCACATGTGAAGATATTTTACGACACTTAAAAAATCGTCTATTAAACATCAATATCTTATTTTTTTTGCACCTCTAATATAAAAAATACACGAGTAAGAGCCATGCTTAAAATATTGCTCATAATTTTCACATGTGAAGATATTCTTAGAAAACTAAAATAATTGTCTATTAAATATGAATATCTCATATTTTTGTACTTCTAGTATAAAAAATACACTAGTAACATCAAAGCTTCAATTATTGCTCATAATTTGCACACGTGAAGATATTCTTACAAAACATAAATAATCGTCTATTAAACATCTATATCTCCTATTTTTGTACTTCGAGTATAAAAAATACACTAGTAAGATCAAAGCTTTAATCATTGCTCATAATCAAAATACGTGAAGATATTCTTACAAAAATTAAATAAGCGAACGTGAATATCTCATAATTTTCACTTCTAGTATAAAAAATATGCCGTTGGTAAGATCAAAGCTTCATATTGGCTCATAATTTGCACGCGTAAAGATATTCATAAAACTTAAATAATCGTCTATTAAACATCTATATCTCTTATTTTTGTACTTCGAGTATAAAAAATACATTAGTAAGATCAAATCTTTAATCTTTGACCATAATTTAAATGCATGAAGATATTCTTACAAAATTTAAATAAGCGAACGAGAATATCTTATATTTTTTCAATTCTAGCATAAAAAATACGTAGTTTGTAAGATCAAAGCTTCAATATTGGCTCATAGTTTGCACGCGTAAAGATATTCATACAAAACTTAAATAATCGTCTATTAAACACCCATATCTCATATTTTTGCGATTCTAGTATAAAAAAATATGGTAGTAAGATCAAAGCTTCAATCTTTGATCACAATTTGCACGCGTGAAGATATTCTTACAAAACTTTAATAATCGTCTATTAGATATGAGTATCTCATATTTTTGCACTTTTGATATAAAAAAATACGCTAGTAAAATCAAACATTTCATCATCGCTAATAATTTACACGCGTGAAGATATTCTTACAAAACTTAAATAATCGTCTATTAAACATGAATATTTTTAATTTTTTCACTTCTAGTATAAATAATATGCTAGTAATATCAAAGTTTCAATATTTTCCCATAAATCTCATATTCTTGCACTTCTAGTATAAAAAATACGCTAGTAAAATGAAAGCTTCAATATTTGCTCAGAATTTGCACCCGTGAAGATATTCTTACAAAACAAAAATAATCCACTATTAAACATCAATATCTCATGATTTTGTACTTCTAGTAAAAAAAACCCTAGTAAGTTCAAAGCCTTAATCCCTTTTCTATAATTTGCACACGTGAAGATATTTTACAAAACTTAAATAATCGTCTATTAAACATTAATATCTCATATTTTTTCGCACTTCTAGTATAAAAATACGCGATTAAGAGAAATGCTTAAATCATTGCTCATAATTTTCACGCGTGAAGATATTCTTACAAATCTAAAATAATTGTCTATTAAATATGAATAACTCATGTTTTGCACTTCTAGTATAAAAAAATATACTAGTAAGATCAAAGCTTCAATTATTGCTCATAATTTGCACACGTGAAGATATTTTTACAAAATATAAATAATCGTCTATTTAACATCTATAACTCCTATTTGTGTACTTCGAGTATAAAAAATACGCTACTAAGATCAAAGCTTTAATCCTTACTCATAATTTAAATGCGTGAAGATAGTCTTACAAAATTTAAATAAGCGAACGTGAATATCTCATATTTTTTCACTCCTAGTATAAAAAATACGTCGTTAGTAAGATCAAAGCTTCAATATTGGCTCATAATTTGCACGCGTGAAGATATTCATTTAAAACTAAAATAATCGTCTATTAAACATCCATATCTTATATTTTTGGCACTTCAAAATATAAAAGATATGCCATTAAGATCAAAGCTTCAATCTTTGATCATAATCTCCAAGCGTCAAAATATTTTACAAAAAATTAAATAATTGTCTATTTGATATCAATATCTCATATTTTTTGCACATCTAATATAAAAAATACGCTAGTAAGATAAAACCTTTAATCATCACTCATAATTTGCATGCGTGAAGATACTCTTACAAAACTTACATATTCGTCTATTAAACATTCATATCTCTTTTTTGCACTTCTAGGATAAAATATAGCTAGTAACATCAATGTTTTAATGCTTGCTCATAATTTGAACGAGTGAAGATATTCTTACGAAACTTTAATAGTTGTCTATTAAATATCAATGGCAAAACTCTTCTAACTAAATTTGCCACCAAACACTTTGCTTTTAAATACTTTCAATTTTCTCATTTTACAGGTTAGCTTAGATGTAATGTCTCTCTTCTTCTATTTGTAACAACTTAGGGTGCGTTGGTATCTTGGTTTGATTGGGTTTGAGCTCATAGATGACCAAAACTATTTGTTTGGTAAATCCTCATTGGACTGACGCGCTACTTTAAATCTTGATTTTCATTTCTGTTGAACTTGGTGGGTTTTCAACATGTATATGAATAAAGTATATTTTTTAAGTTTAAAATAACTCTCAACCACAAGTTTACAATGATACTTTATTTTTTATTTTTAAATTAATATGCATCATTTTAACTTATCTATAAAATATATTTTTTTTAAATAACAATTAATTTTCTCTTTTTTATTTTCTTTCAAACCAATCCCAAATCCAAATGCAATTCCAATACCACTTACAAACCAAACGTACCCTCAATCTTTCAATAACTAATCCCTTTTAACAAATCATTTCGCTTTATCTTCTTCATTGATGATTCTTATGTTTGTTAATCTTAATTACCAATTCTTTAAGTAGAATTCTAGTTAAGTACATTTCAAAGAGCATATACTTTTATCTTCAGTGTGAATAAAGTTAGACTTTTAACTAAACTCACAACTCAAACATAAAAAATGTAACTCAAGTCACACATGATAACACCGCCAATTTTTTAAGGCAAAATAAAACTCGCACCAAGAACAATGACATTAATATGA
>BQNB010206701.1:0-10530 GCA_026074375.1 Tanacetum coccineum | reverse complement strand
CTAATTTCCAAGAAAACCCTAATCTTGCACTTTTCTTGATTACCTCCTTAAACACTAAACCAAGCTTCCAATATACCTTAGATATGTCTAACAATAAACCTTGAACACTTTGAATACTTGTAAAATCAAAAACTAAGAATGTATATGTGTTTGTATTTTAAGCCGTGACCTAGGAGCTTCTTTGGGAGAGTTATTGTGTTAAGTTTGCTAGTAAAATGAACTAGTGAATGAAGAGTTGGAACATGGTGCCTTTTATAGCAAGATGTAACTAGCTAAGGTTACTTTAACTTAACTATGGTTAGGCTTGAATGACCATTATGTAAGAAACCCATGGGGGGAGTGGGTTCTTACAAGATTTGGAAGATGTAAGAGTAGTGGTTAGGAGTTTGCTTTTAGAAGTTTATAATACATGGTATATTACTTAGAAGTCAAAATAAATATCTTCCTTGTGTTTTTATCTATATATCCGGCCACATATGTATATGTATAAGGAAATTGTATAATTTTTGAGTATTGGGTACAATTGTAGGTATTTGGTTGAGTATAGATAGGTATTGGTGGTTCCGTGAATGCTTAAATGTATTTTGTCGCCAAACGTAAACACTTTACGTAACCAATAAAAATAAAATGTGCATAGTTTAATAATTATCCTCTAAATAATTATCTAACACTTTCTTGACATAAACCTTTAATTGTTTGATGCCCGTTTACGTTGAATGATAATTTTTAGCTTACGCGATTTAACTTAACGATTAAAATTAAAAGCAAACGCTTACGAGACTAAAAATAAATAGTGAAATAAATGACGTCGTAAAATGACCTAAAAACATGGGGTGTTATACCCTTGCTGTTCAGAACCTGCAAAACTAAGTAAGAAACATAGAAAACCAAATAAATGCAGAAAGGAAATGAAACAAAAATAAATTTAAAGATATGCATGAGGTGCCTCCCACGAAAAGCTTATTTTTGTTCGAGTCTCTAGCTTGACTCCACCCTTATTTACTAGGTAATAGGGTGTACATCCCCTCACTTAGGATCAAGTGTGGGTGGAAGTAGCAATAAACATCATTCAGGTGTAAATTTGCTACGGGGTAGGTAAATGATGATTTAAGACCATACCTGGAAGGAGATTTAATTTCCCTATCTACCTTATACGGTTTGGTTGATGACTTATACGATTCAAATATTCCATATAAAGGACTTATTGGTTGAGTATGAATGAAAGGCTCGAGTTTAGTGATAACTTAATGCACCTGTATTTCTATAAAATGTGACTGAGGATCTTTAGCGAGAAGTCTTTCAAGCTTCTCTATATCCTTAGTAGGATTAAAATCAGCCTCCTCGTTAACCATGGTTACATTCAAGATCTCATCTATGAATTCTTCCAAAAGTTCATCCAAAATTGATTTAGTAGCCGATGCTACATAATAATCATTAGGTGGTGTGGTGTGTATGGTTTTGGGGATCAAAGGTTGTATAACATCGTCTATCGGGAACGTTAGGCGTGAGAAATTTCCTAATTTGTTCTACATCCTCGACCGTAATATCCCAAATATCATAAGTATCCCCATCATCACCATCTTCCACCTGAGGCTCCTTTTTCTCCAAGTCAACATCCTGTTCACAAACACTAGAAAATTCATGAGTAGCGGAAAAAATAGGAAAGTTAAGAAGATTATCGTACACATTGTTCGTACCCATAGATGTGTCATCATCACACTCATTCTGAATTTTCTCTTCCCCTATCTGCCTTAGGTTTTTAGCTCCTATTCTGAACAAGTCCTCCAAGATCTCATCGAGGCCGGAATCCTTCTTATCCACAGGAGTGTTAGGTGTGTGTTATGGTTGAGCGAAAAATTAGGGTTTGAAACCATAGGAGTGATTATTTAGTGGATTTTTTCTAGACCTTGTTTAGCAACATATATATTATATTCTGGTATAGTCATACTTTTAGTATCCACATCGTCGCTCACATTGGTAGATACTAATAATTCTTAGGATAGGGTTGAACAGGTAGGGAACAAGGGTGTGGAAGAGGTAAGTTATGAGAATACGGATAGTTAAAAGTATTACTCTTATTCTGGTGAAAAGAGTCAAAATCCGCCTCATCATAATTTGTTGGACTTCTTTTGGATCGAACATTATCCCATAATTGCCTTTCCTTCGCAGCTTCATACTCAAGGTACTCGGTAATCGTCAGGTTCTCAATAGCAGGCTTCATTTCTATGTTTCCTGAGAATTAAACAAGAGATAACAATAGATTATGCTCTTACAAGGAAATAAATACAAGAAAATAAATATAATGAAATAAAATAAATACAAAAACTCAAGCTTAAAACCAATTTAGCTCCTCGACAGCGACGCCAAACACTTGATGCGTATTTTCTTTTAAATATTTATTCGCCAAGTTTTAAATTTATAAAACTCGTCTACCTATGGTCTACAACGCACTAACGGGCAGAGAACCCGATCGTGTGTAGTGCAGGTTGGGTAAATCCAAGGTCATCCCAAGAGTTGAGAGCGGTCTAAAATATGAGTTTTAAGTGTTGCCACGTTTTTAAAGCTATTTTAGAGATTAAGACGCAAGATAACAATTAGCGAGAATCTAATTTGTTTTTACTAGACAAGGGAAGTGGCAAACAACTAAGAGGGAAGAACACATCTAGTTAATATGATATTATGTCTAATCACAACCTTAAAGGAGGTTTTTCAATTAACTTAAGAGATACGCTTAACTCTAACAGGTAATCTCCTATTAGCTCGCACTCTTACCCAAGAATTAATGCTAAGGGTTCGCTTAATGGGTCTAGGTCGAACGACTACATGTATTGGTCATTTTGCAGTCTATCGTACGTGTCAAGGTCTTTGGGATCATATAGATCTTTGACCACAGTCAACCTCGTATCAAAACTTAGACAGGTTCACAAGGCGATGACATAAAATAACGTCTGTTTTATAATGTCATTTATCCTATGTTATTAACCCATTTTGTATAGTTATTGCAAAGTATTGTTACTTAATCGTTTATATTTAAGAATTGCTGTAATTATAGAGTAATTCGTGAAAGTTGGCAAAAGGCGCGCATTCTGGAGCTTAAATAAAGATATTTTGAAGATTACTATTCTAAAGACCAATACGCCGTATCCATCAAGGAAGATATGGCGTATCTGTGCCTGCACTCACCAAGGACCACAGAAGGATAAAGATCAATACGCCGTATCCAGAGAGACCCAATACGCCGTATTCAAAATATGGAATGAATATAATATTTTGGAAGATATCAAGCGTAGTCCCTACTCTAAAAAACCCCTAATACGTTGTATCCAATACTTGGATACGCCGTATCGAACCGACTTCCAGACATTATAAATAGAAAACTCAAAAACGATTTTTAAGTGTGCTAAATCATATTCTCGATACCTAAACCATAAAAGTCAATTTTCAGAGGAGAAAAAGAGTAGAAGAGGTCGAGCAACGCTATCAATTCCATAGGAGACATCGTGTAATTCCATATACTTTAGTAATCGTTCAGTTTTTGGTATCATTCATTAACTCGGTTAGTTTACCTTGGCTAAATAATTGCTCTTGTATTTATTATGACGTTTGAAGGCTAATACCTTCGGGTATTAGCCATTATTATGAAGATCTGAATGTTTGGTATTTATTTATCTTGATTTCTTGATTTATCGTTGTATGCTTGTTTATGTTTATCAATTTATACTTGTTTACGTGCTTTTGTATGCGACCTATCATTCAACTTGTTGAGTTATCTAGGTCACCTACTTGTTGATATTGCCAATGGTTTGTTGATCGTGTTGACTAGCAGGTGACCTAGATAATTTAACAAGTAACGTTATGATTCCATTGGATAGTTGGACAAGTGGACTACTAGTGTCTAAATTGCCATTAAGCGGTAAGTGGGTAAAGTCTCTATGAGCTAGGGTTTAACAAGATCACCATTGCTTTAATCCCTAAGTGTTGACTAGTAGGTGACCTAGATAATTCAACAAGTAACGTTCTGATTCCATTGGATAGTTGGACAAGTGGACTACTAGTGTATAGATTGCCATTAAGTGGTAAGTGGGTAAAGTCTCTATGAGCTAGGGTTTAACAAGATCACCATTGCCTTAATCCCTAAGATAGATTATAATCAGCAAATAAGGATGCTTTATGCGGATGCTTTAATTGTGACAGAATTAATGTGTCTAGGTCTTAGGATGATGTAACGCCTAAGTCTTAAGAATGATATGCCACCTCGAGAGAAGAAATCATTACACTTAATAAACAAACCAACGTTCTAATCGGATTAATAATGGTTAATACAATTTTCTTATATAAGGTTCAACCGCTCTTTCATCTTTTGTTAATTAGCTTGCGTGGGTAACAGTGCCTTGAATTGATTATAGACACCAACCAAACTGTGCCAGTCTCTTAGGCTGAAAACCCCCCCTTTCCCATTAGAATTAGGATTTAGACTCACATAGGTTTAACATAGGTTTACAATAGAATAGAATTAACATAGATTAGATAACCAAGATATTAATTAAATTGAGATATTTAACCTCACTTTAAGTGTTCGACACCCTGCTTACCACGAAACTACTACTGATCGGGTACACTGCCCGTTAAAGTGTTGTTTTTGGTTTAGTCGGCAAAATATAAATTAAAAACTTAATCATCTTTAATTATATTTACAACGACAGCACATAAGTTTTTGGCGCCGTTGCCGTGGGAGTGAAGAATTCATCTTGATGTTGATTTGAATTTTTTGGTTTTTAACATTAGATTAGATCTAGGATTAGTGTAATTTAGATTAGTGTATATTCTGTAAATTTTTGTATATTTGTCTTTAATTGTTTGCTTGTATATATTTGTGTTTAATTGTTTTCGTATTTAATTGTTTTCTAAGTACACTGTTCTGGTCGACAATTAAAAAATACGGCGTATCCACTTCAATTGGTTACGGATATCCATAGTTTCTGTCCAATTACGGCGTTTTATTCAACTACTTGATATGGCATATCCACTTCCATTGATACGGCGTATCAATCGTCTTATAAAATTCTTTTCCATTCTCGAACTTATAGCCAAATTTTTATATATACCTTTTTCCGCTGGTTCTATTGATAATTTTCTGGATATTTTTCAGTAAGAATGACAAAGGTTATCAAAGGAGAGTTTAAGAATATTAAGGATGTTAAAGTCGAAGATGTTTCGCTTACTTGTGATACACCACTTGAAATTTTCAACATGGAAGTCATTCGATTAAGTGGAATGGATAAAGATTTATTCACATATAAAGTTAAAGTTTCTGACATCCCATTAACTCAAAAATGGATGGATGCTCCGGAGATGAAGCTGATGATGACATGGGGTATGATCTGTCTGATGTTGCATTTATTGAATGATTGTGATAAAAAAAAAAAAAAAAAAAAAAAAAAAAAAAATTTTCAACTACAAGACAATGGATCATTATACTATGAAAGCATTATGGATTTACTGGATCAGAGGAGATGATGAAGTAGAGCTCACTGATGAGGAATCTTCTAATGATGAAGATATAGTTGCTGAAGTCTTTAGGATCGACACTAATATATTTGACTACGAGACACCTCTCTATTCAGCATACAACGAATTTAATTATCTCTCAAAGTTAGGATCCGGACTTACTTTCGATACGATATTATGGGGTTTAAGAACTCATGAAAGAAAGTACAAAACACGACTGATCTACGATGGAACAAAGGTCTTTTATACCAGGGGCTTGATGAGGAAACCCAATGGACTGACCGCTGGAGTTTGGATACGAGAACAAACACCAGTCAAACACACTTGCATAGCTTTCAACTATTAAAAATGGGCGCATGTTCGGTATGTTCAACATGTAAGGTTGGAAGACTGATGGGTATTGTAATGGAGGAAACTTACCCGAAACTTACATTGTTAGAAAACCAATACGTTACCAAGACCTTGAATGGTATGAAGCTTTGGAAGATTGTGAATTAAAAGACGAGGCTTTAAGAAACAAAGCTATCATTGAAGCATTTATCAAAGAATATGATGACGAGTCACATTACGAACAAGGGAGACAATGAAGCGTATATACTAATTATGATGATGCTTATGAGATAAATCATGAAGGAAATGAGAGAGAAGAATTATGTGAAGTTCATAAGCCGTAGGTATGCAATATAAGGAAATATATGATGATCAAATATCCGTTCAATAATGATAAAGAGTATGTTGCTGTAAAAGAAGACGAATACGACGATCTTACTATCATATGAAAAGAGGCATTCCAAGCTTACCAAGAAATCTTTCAGATAATGAATGAAGGATGGATGGTAACTAGAGCTACATGAAAAGGAAGCTGAAAAAAAGTCTAACTTAAAGACTTTGCTGTAAACAAAAGTGCTTCCCGAGAGACAACCCGGATTGTTATTTAATTTTGTTATCGAGTCTGTCTTCTCAAACATCAATACAGCATATCTGCTCCATACCATATGGCGTATTGATTGTCTGGACGTTATCAATCTTTACTTTTTATGCACTTTAAAAACATTATTGTCAGTTCTGTGAATACGCCGTATTCATTCATTTGATACGCTGTATCCACAGTCTGACCCGTAATTATTTTGTTTAGTTTAGTTTAAATTAACCGTAGGTACCAAGATAGGAATGCATCTGTTTTTCCTATATTTTACACAAGACCTCGTGAAAGAAAAATCGACGAATATTGGTGGAGAATCTACGAATCTGGAAATCTTGAAGTGTTGGAGTCTTGAAACCTTAAGGCGGCTGTTAAACACAATCTTGCTTAAAAACACAACCTGGAGAATCTACCGAGCAAATACCAGGAGAGTTTCTCATTCTAATTCTTTTTAAATTCCCGTATTTAATGTTTTATATATACAACGAAGACGTTGTATAATTCAAGTAGGGGGATGAAATTAGAATGTTTACTTGTCCTATTTTTCACAATAAAAAGCTTTAATATTTAAAAAATTTCAAGCATTAATTTCGTGAAATTTACATGTTACATAATCCCGCACACATAAACCCTTGTTGACATTGTGCGGATTTAACCTTTCCATTCCAGAATGTTACCCAAAATTCTCACAAAAATATGAGTGTGCCAGTGATGTTGTAAACTTTAGAACTTG
The DNA here is from genome assembly GCA_026074375.1 of Tanacetum coccineum. NCBI lineage: Eukaryota > Viridiplantae > Streptophyta > Magnoliopsida > Asterales > Asteraceae > Tanacetum > Tanacetum coccineum. The sequence goes on along the minus strand of BQNB010206701.1, from coordinate 3,367 downwards.
GCTTGGTATGTCACCGAGACCACAATAATAAGTATTATGGATTTAATTGGAGTAACTTGTTTAAATTGGTAATTTTAGGATTACACCCAAATCGTCACTTTACTTGTTGCTTACTAACTAACTACAACGGTAGTTACCTCCATGTTAACCCTTTTCCACTTTCATCTTTAGATGTGATCACTAGTACAAACCATAGAGCCAAATCCTTTAGGAATTTACACAACTATTTGTTTCGTTAAACCTTACACCTTAACCTACCGGTTAGATCAAGTTTAAATTCATTAGTTGCTAGTTGTTAAAGTGTAAAGTCTTATATTTTCTAAAGTCTCTCTGCTGTGTCATTTTCTATCTTTGGTGTGGTTGGAAATTTGCACATTGCAAATGGGAATGTATATTAGTTGTCAAAACTCATGTGATTTTACTACCGTCACAATTAATGATGAATCCGAAGAACGAAGAATTACTGAAGGAATTATCTGGAATTATTATGATCGTAAAGATGGTGAAACTACATCGAGATTTGAAGTATAGTTAGCAAAAAAAATGGGAAAAAAATTGCAACAAAAAAGAGAAGTTCAAAAATAATCGTTTCACAAAAGAGAATTACCGAAGGAATTATACGAAGGATCGATTATTCGTTGATATGTCTAAAAAATCAACGATGTAGAGTATTGTACAAAGTGGAAGATATCGCCATTTACTTGTAGAGTATGTATTGTTTGGTATGATTGGCAAGTTGACGTTTATGGGAACGCCAACTTAGGTGATTGTTTTTTTTTTATCGATGATCATGAATTGTAAATAGTTGTGTCTTATTTCATGGTAACGTGGGAAAAAAGTGTCTAGCAAACTTGGTATCTTAGTTCTTAATCTAATTGTTTTTTTATTTTTATTTAACAACAATTTACTTCCCTCTCACCTGATGATTAGCCACTGGTTTTACACGAATGAGGATTCATACGAACATGCATGTCTATTCCGTCGTTACGGCCATGTATGCATGTCTTGTACCTCATTGGTTTACGACTTTTGGTGAAAGTTAGAAGGTTCCTACCCTATATCATTCTTCATCCTAACCGTTGGTTAAATTCGAATAGGGATGTGATCAAACACTCATGTCTATCCCGACGATTCGGGTGTGTATGTGTGCTTCAGCTGCCTTGTTGGAATGGTACTTCTAGTGAAAGATTGTAGAATGATCAACCATAAGCCTTTCCATATACAAAAACCTATATTTATCTTTATAAACTTGTTACTCATTGACTTTAGTGGTGGAGATGTGTATCCTTGCTAAGCTTATGATAGAATACTAGTCACGATCGAGCAATTGAGAGAATTAGTTACATGTTACCACATAGATTAGTTAAGTTGATTGAGTGTTTCATTTCCAATTTGTGAGGTTTTGGTTGGATACTTATAATAGATCGAATCGTGCTTTAACGGAAAATATCTTAGGATACATTTTTATAAACGTTCTAAAGGCTACTTGAGGACAAGTAGGATTCAACGTGGGAGATATTTGTGACATCAAAATAACTTCTATTTTCTAGACATTCAAATTCCTATGTTTATTAAAACCCAATTTTGTATAGTGATTGCAAAGATTCGGTTACTTAATCCATTTATATTGGAATTGCCGTAATTATGAGTAATGGTGAAACTTAGCAAAGGTGCGATTTAGAGCTTAAATTGAAGATATTTTGAAGATACTAGTCTGAAGACAATACGCCGTATTGATTCAAAGAAGATACGGCGTATCCGTGCTGCACCTCACAAGACCACAGAAGAATTAGATCAATACGCCGTTTATTCACTGGTGGAACTCATACGCCGTTTATTCTTGTAGGCAATCAATATAATATTCTGGAAGATATCAAGCGTGGTCCTGACTCCAAGAAACCCCCAATACGCCATATCCAATACTTGGATACGCCGTATCAAACCGACTTCCAGACCTTATAAATAGAAAGCTCAAAAATGAGTTTTAAGTGTGCTAAATTATATTCTCGATACCTAAACCATAAAAGTCAATTTTTAGAAGAGAAAAAGAGTAGAGGATGTCGAGCAACGTTAATTCAATTCCATAGGAGACAACGTGTAATTCCACATTACTTAGTTATCGTTCAGTTTTTAGGTTATCATTAGTCCTACTAACTCGGTTAGTTTACTTTGGCTAAACTAATTGTTCTATCTTGTAATTTATTATGATGTTTGCAAGGCTAATACCCTTCGTGGCTAGCATTAATTATGAAGATTTGAATATATTTGGTATTTGTTTAATCTCGATTTTCTTAATTTATCGTTGAGTGCTTGTTTATGTTTATCAATTTATACTTGTTTACACGCTTTTATATGGCGACCTATCATTCAAATGGATCTAGTAAAGCAGACCAAGTAGATCTAGAGTCCGGGATAGCTCTCTATATAGTAATTTAAACATCTAGAACAATAGTTACACAAATATTATCCTTCTAAGTCTGTGTCTAGGATACGCTTCGGGCTTAACTAGTTAATTAGATATTGCCAATGGTTTATTGATCGTGTTGATTGGCAGGTGACCTAAATAATTTAACAAGTAACGCTTTGATTCCATTAGATAGTTGGACAAGTGGACTACTAGTGTCTATAGATTGCCATACGCACTAAGTAAGCGGTAAGTGGGTAAAGTCTCTATGAGCTAGGGTTTAACAAGATCACCATTGCTTTAATCCCTAAGATAGATTATAATCAACAAATAAGGATGCTTTATGCGGATGCTTTAATTGTGACATAATTAATGTGTCTAGGTCTTAGGATGATGTAACGCCTAAGTCTTAAGAATGATATGCCACATCGAGAGAAGAAATCATTGCACTTAATAAACAAACCAACGTTCTAATCGGATTAATAATGGTTAATACAGTTTTCTTATATAAGGTTCGACAGCTCTTTCATCTTTTGTTAATTAGCTTGCGTGGGTAACAGTATCTTGAATTGATTATAGTCACCAACTAAACCGTGCCAGTCTCTCAGGCTGAAAACCCCCCTTTTCCATTAGAATTAGGATTTAGACTGACATAGGTTTAGATTATAGTAGAATTAACATAGATTAGATAACCAAGATATTAATTAAATTGATAGATTTAACCTCGCTTTAAGTGTTTGATAACCTACTTACCACGAAACTACTACCGATTGGGTACACTGCCCGTTAAAGTGTTGTTTTTGGTTTAGTCGGCAAAATATAAATTTATAACTTGAATCATCTTAAATATACCATACAACAACAGCACATCAGTGTGCAATGTATGACTTGTATTAATGAATGTTGAAGTGCTACTAATTGTGTTTGTTTGGGGCATGATCATCTTTCCTTCTATTTTTTTCT
>BQNB010206700.1:0-10530 GCA_026074375.1 Tanacetum coccineum | reverse complement strand
GTATGTAATAAACATTATAAATTCAAACATATTATTAGCATAAAACACATTTTCAAATTATAAAAAAACCAGAAAAAAAAATATAAAAGTAAAACCAAACTAATGACTGGCATGTTTTTTTCGCAGATTTGGAACTTTCAGACATACAAAGGAAAAACATTTGCCTCACATATATAGAACATATGCTTCTTTGTAACAACAAAAGTTTAAATCAGATACCAAACATGCCATACCCAAACGAAATGTACACAATGGCAAGCTATAACAGGTTGGTGTACGATGAGCTAAAGTACGACAAAGATAAATTGCGTGTAGAACATCGAAGACTATATACTACATTGACAAGCGAACAAAAAGGCATATACAAAACTTTAATAGATGCTGTTAATGGTGAAAAAGGAGGCATGTTTTTTGTGTATGGATATGGTGGGACTGGTAAGACATACCTTTACAAAACTTTGTCTGCCGCATTAAGGTCAAAAGGCGAAATAGTGTTAAATGTAGCATCAAGCGGTATCGCAGCACTATTGTTGGAAGGTGGCAGAACTGCTCATTCTCGGTTTGCTATTCCAATCAATATAGCTGACGATTCAATGTGCCATATTGCAGCAGATAGTGATCTTGCTGAATTGATAAGAATGTCAAAACTAATCATATGGGACGAGGCCCCAATGACGCATAGACATTGTTATGAGGCATTTGATAGAACACTGCGAGACATATGCAGAACAGACATATCAACACCTTCTGAAAAGGTATTTGGAGGAAAAGTAGTTTTGTTTGGTGGGGATTTTCGGCAAACATTACCAGTGGTAACAAATGGCAGCAGACAAGATGTTGTACACGCATCAATAAACTCATCATATTTGTGGAAACATTGCAAGGTCATGCGCCTTACTGTCAACATGAGGTTAGGAACAGGTAAAAATATTTCAGAAAGGAAAGAAATACAAGACTTTGCGGATTGGATATTAAGCATTGGAAATGGTACAATTGGCGGTAAGAACGATGGAGAAACAACAGTAGAAATTCCAGAGGAGATGCTCATACCAGATTCAAATGATCATATTGGGTCAATTATAGAAGAAACATACCCTCAGTTGATAGAAAACCTTTATAATCCTACTTTCTTCCAAGAAAAAGCGATTCTCGCACCAACACACGCTCTTGTGGATATTATAAACGATCGTATGCTCAAACTTCTCCCAGGAGACGAAAAAACATATGAGAGCTCAGATTCAGTTGGTATAGCTGATGTGGACACAAATTTTAATGAGTCGCTCTACACAGATGACTTCCTTAATAGCATTAGAGTTGCAGGCCTACCACAACATACTTTAAAGTTGAAAATTGGCTCACCTGTAATGTGCATGAGAAACATTGACCAAAGAGCAGGATTATGCAAATTGGAGGCGATCTCCACACAGATTAAGTATTAACTATAGACACACAACTCCGTAATTAGCTCACACACGAGACTCCCACAAAATAGCACACGATAAAACACTATGAAGTTGATATTTATATGGACACTACAGTCTGAGTGGACTTTGTCTTGATGTGATACCAGCATATAATCATCGATAGGGGTGACAGCGGACATTTCTTCATGGTTAGTACGTTTATTTGATTTTGTTGTTGTATGGTCAGACAACATGTTATCTTAGGTTTTTTTGGGCGAGATTTAAGGGAGATGTGTAGACATATTGATTATAAAGAGTGAACAGGTACTATTCTTTTCGATTGATTACAATATGGATGGATGTGTGATGAGTTTTTGGACACAGTCTGGATTACTACTGGTGTTGGACGAGAGTGTAGGATTTCTTTGAAGTAGTGTACCTGAGCGTGACACAAGTGTTGAGATATAGTGATTTATGGACTGAGGTTGCGAGTTGAGAATTACATGGGCTGTGTATGTCTGAGGAAAGTTAAGGTATTTGGGTTCTCTTTATGGACAATGAGTAGTGTATTGTGCGGGAAATATGTGGTTGTATCACATAGGTGAGTGTCTAGATGGATAACTACTATACAGTTGCGGGCTGCGATCTTGGGGTGGAGTGACACAGGATGGGTAGATATACTATCCATCACTCTAGGCTCAGTAGGTTAGTGAGAGAGTGGGGACGAAAGGATCATTAGGTTTGTGAGGGACGAGATGTGTGTAATAGAGAGAGTGATGATGACTATAGTGAGATGGGGAGAGATGTATATATTGTTGGGAATTGTGCGTAGTAAGGTAATGAGGAGGTATGTAGATTGCGTATATTTTAAGATACACTGTTGATACTATATATGATATTACTATGGTGTAGAGGAGCGCTAGTTGATGACGATTACAGTATCTCTATATATCTGGGTGTGTTTATATCTATATACATCTATAGATATGTGTTCATTTAGGTGTGAGTTGTTTGCATATTTTGTGTAGGAGTTCTTTGGGAAGTGTGTGGGGAGGGGAGGTGTTTGGAGAGAGGAAATGGTATGGGATTAGGTATCATATATCATAATGTGTAGTGTAGAGATTGTATAGGTTAGTCGGATTAGCTTGTAATACTAGTAGCACTATTGTATAATGACATTGGTGAGCACATGTGGATTTCAGGTGGGAGGGGGGGTAGTTGGTGTGATCTATTGTGTTGTATATTTGTGTGTGTGTTTATTTGTTTTTAGGGGGTTTGGTGTTGATTAGTACAGACACATGTTAGGGGGTTGGTTATATGGGTTTTAGATTGATATGATCCTGAGCACCGCTAGGACTGTGGTGTCTCTATTGAGTTGTTAGATGGTAGAGCAAGACAATGAGGGTAATAGTGTTGATGATGTTAGCAACACATCTGTTTGTGTTTAGATACTATAGTTTAATTATTTCTCTTATGAGGTAGACTTGATTCATATTTAGTTACTTATTATTATGTCTCTTCTTTCAACTATTTGTGTTTAATTCATATGAGTGAGTACTTTAGGATTGGTTATTGAGTTTGTTAACACACTTTGGGGGGACACACTGAATTGGTCTGTGATTAATGGGACGGTTACTATGAATTGGTATGGGAGTTACACATATTTAGTATCTAGTTTGATGATTATTGTCTCTTGGATTAGATAGAAGATCTCTAGTCACTTAGTTGAGTGAGTATATAAATATTCTCTGAGTGAGAGAAGTGTGTAACACGATGAGGTTAAAGACGTGACATACTAGTGTCTATTTCTTCTTTTTAATGATACTTGTGGTCTAGTAAGTGAGTGGGCGAGTTGAGTTTATATTTATATTACACGTTACTCTTTGTTGCGATTTTTTCTTGATTTTCACAGAGGGGGTAAGTTTTTGTGTAGTTAGAAGGTATTAAATCTTTCTTTTATTGTATACAAGATGTTGTGTCAGTTAGATTCTGTCGTAGTTTTTAGAGTAGTGATAGGACTCAAGGGGTAATGATTGGTTAGAGCAAACGTGTTGCAGTAGTTAGGGGTGTTGAGGGAAGGGGTTGTGGTGGTCGGGGGGGGTGGGTTTCTGGTGGGAAGGGTGGGGTTGGGGAGGGTGGGTTGGAGGGGGGTGGGGACATGAGTCTGTTATGTGACATCATCTATATATATCTCTATATACATATCGCATCTCTATCTAGGGATAATATAGGTAGAGAGGAATTTTTGGGGTTGTTGGTGTGGGGGTGATAGGAATTTGTAGAGTATATGTAAGGATTTGGAAGTAAGGTAAGTGTAAGTGTGGGAATGTTGGAAGTAAGTGTAAGGTAATTTTTGGGGTAGGGAAGGAAGGGTAGGAAGGTAAAAGGGAGTAGGAGGGAAGGTAAGTAAGTATTGTAATTTTTAGGTGGGTGGGGTGGGAGGTAAGTGTATGTTTGGTTATTTTTAAAGGAAGTTTAAGATAAGTTTGTAGTGAGGAGTTAAGGTTTTTTTACAGGTCCAGTCCAGTCTCCGGTCCCGTATGCTCACCCCTAGATAGAATGGTGAGGAGGTCACTATAGCGAGGGATGAAAAAGTGTGGTACCCTTTATTTGATTTAATATATTTTATTTATTTTGTGAGTGTTTGTGGGTATTTAGTGGGGTATATTTTATATAAAATATGAATTTTATACGATGACAAAAAAACTTTAATATTGAGGTATGGTGAGAGGAAACATAAAGCTGAAATGGCGCTGAGGTAGATATGAGATGAATGGTGAGGCAAGATGACCACTACCACCAACCTTACAAGTAACCAATTCAGTTGGGTTAACAAGCAATATGGATTTAACACGTAAACAACAAATCGGTACCAAATAAAAATTGTAATGACACGTAAACAACATTCGTGTTAGTTTTAACGTTACATATCATGTAATCCTTTTTATATAATTTGTAATGACATATACTTTATTAAATTTTATTTACTCATATCGGATTACCATTGATTTTATTATGCACTTAATTCACTCTTTAAATATTTTACGAGGATTGTAATCTATTAACAATTACTTAATTTAACACTTGATACTCAAAAAAAACAAACATGGTTATTATGCTCATAAATAACTTTCTATAATAAAAAAACATAAAACAATTATCTACAAACAAAAATGTAAAAAAAAAAATTAAGTCATGCCCGCCCATCGGGCGGGCTTAGTAACTAGTATATATATATATATATCTACATTATATATAACAGGAGGCATTTGACTATTTTTTGCCACGTCATCTTGGTTGCCATGTCATCATTATATATAAGAGGGGGAATGCCACATATAATTCCACTTGGCATCCCATAATGCCACGTCATAATACCACGTCATCATGCTTGGCATGTCATCTTTTTTTTTGGCAAATTCGGTTTGTTTTTTTTTTTGAAAATTCTTTTTACTTATTTTTTTGTATAAATTTCGGATTTTATAATAATTATGTCCATTGCAAGATTTGACTTGGGTCTCCTAATTCACAAACAAATACCTCAACCAATGGAGCAAGCCAGAAGTTGTGATATACAATGAAAATAAAATATGTTATGCTTTTAAAAAAATACCAGTTAAATTTGGAAAATATATTTAAAATTATACAATGCTTATCTTATTTAAAAAAAAGATACGACTCTTTGTATTTTATAACAGATTTATGTGTTGAAGGTTTTATTTTTGACACAAGATTGGATGGTTTCCTCTACATGACCTACAATGGTGAGAACACGTTTGGATTGCTCTAAAGTTCTGCGGTTTTGCTGATGAATCAATGTAAATAGGCTTCATGACGACGATGAACATGTACATCCTTTTATCAATGGTTCCTGCTTTGTTTGTTTTTGCATATCGACTACTTCTGTTAACGGGTTAAAAACTTACGTATGTTAATTATATAGTTGGTATAGACATCTAATTTACAGTAGATCACTTTCCATTCATTGAATAAATAGTAAACTAATTTTGAAATTTTATTGTGTAGTGGACGTCATGCTTTGAAATCTAAACTCTTTGAGGTAAATCATAATGTTCAACTTTGTTGATTCATAATGTTCAAATTTGTTGATTCATAAATTAAAGTAACTGATACCTTGGTAATCTTGCAATTAACATTTATTATGTTCTTCTTTAGCCTGGTTACGACTATATTGGTAAGGAATTTAATGATCTGTTTTGGCGCTTTAAATCCATAGCTGAGATGAAAAATGTAGCAAAAAGTCATCTTTTTTATGGTATCAAATAATGGTTATCTATCACATAAATCAAGTCTAAATCACATCAGATGCAAGCTTTATTCTTCTACATGCTATACTTGCTTTGATTATTTGTAGATACAATTTGGCCTTTGCTTATTCTTTTCCTTTATGTCCCAGGTTATCATTAAGGATGATCTAAGACTCTTGGCATCGAAACGAAATATTGGTACATGCACATAAATTAAGTTAACTATGGTTTTAAGCATGCATTTTTGAGCATTTTTGTATCAGCTTCTCAAATAAGAAACTGTAGCAACACTTTAACCAATTAATTATCGCATCTTTTAATCGTGGTTAACTGAATATATCTTGCAAACATAACATTAGTTTTTTTATAGATTTAACTTTTTGTCTAACTCTTTACAGGTAACTGAATATATGACAAAGCCAAAGAAAAAAACCACTTTTTATAGCCTCAATCATGGTTGTTAAGATCCCGATCCTGATCTTAGGATCTTACGATTTTACGATACTGCAAAGCAAAAACGATCCAGATCCTACGTAGGATCTTTGCATGCTTAGGATCTTATAAGATCCCGATCTTGACCATAGGATCTTAAGATCTACTCCGATCCGATCTTACTTTTCTCGAACCATGAACTAAAAAAATGCGAATTTATGGGTTATGTTTCATAGATATTAAAAAAAACAAGTTAATCTTCTTAAACATTTCATAATTATAATTTACGAAAACATTCTTATGAAATATTCATATAATTTTGTGTTTATGATATATAATAATTTATAGATTTGTATAATATTAAAAAGATTAATAAGAAAATGACATTATAGTAGGATCTTACGATCCCGATCCGACCTTAAGATCTCGATCTTGCAAAGACGAAAACGATCCTGGGTAGGATCCCGATCTTGAAAACCTTGGCCTCAATATTATATTTGAAAAAGTAGTATAAAATAAGGTTATATTCTAGATTCGTCTAATATATGTGCATCTTCTTATTGTTGTTCAGGTTTTGGAACTGAAATCTTAAATCGATATCTTTGACCCTGAGATGGAACGACAACTATTCAAACTCCATAATAAACGTAGTTTACAAAGAAGTTTTAGTTCGTGTTTGAATACACAACATAGTTTTGTATTAACCAACAACTTCATTATCTTTTTTCTATTCAAACAACATGATTGCTTTACATCCATCAAAAATGATGCTGTATATGCTGAGGCATATGTCACTGTTCATCACTATGACATTGTCCTTGAAGTAACAGTTATAAACCGAACTAAGGAGACTCCAGAATCTGTGTTTGGAATTAGAAACTATGGGTGATCTTAAACTTGTTGAGTGGCCACAAAACTATACTTTGGTTCCTGAATCAAGCAAGCATATAAAAGCAAACATCAAGGTGTCATCAACTCAGACTGGATTCATATTTGGGAACATTGTTTATGAGACTTTAAAGACGCATAAATTACAGATCCAAAATCTAAATGAAAACCTCAAACACATGGTGCACAGTTTATCTTCCTATTAGGCTAAATTATTTTAATAAGCTTTAAAGGATATTAAGATCATATAATTTTTGTAATAGAATTTAAATTTTTGGACAAAGTGTCAAAAGGTGACTTGTTATTGTGCCCTATTTTGACATGTTATCTAACCTACCTATGTTTGCAGTCTGTAGTGATGCAGCTTACAGAAGTATGTAGGCAGAATTTGATTGGGAAAACAAGCTATCACTTTCTGTTAAATATCTGGTATTAAATAGCTCTTAACTCCTATTCTGGCTTGGGGTTCAAAGTATTCATTTATGTAGAAACTTATACAGAGTATTAGCTGATAGGGGTAATTACATATAATGATAATCAACTTTCTTTTATTTCTTTTATGGTAACCAACTTAATGCTCACTATTTAGGTAACCAACTTAATGATAACCAACTTAGCCAAGATTATTAGTTTTGAGGACCACTTCATTCATTATTAACATGATAAAAAAACATAAATGTTATCCGCCACAATCATTTTGGCCATCTATTGAAGCCTTAAGCTAAAAATTTTGAAGGTCTGTTACCTTGCACTAAAATATTAGAAGTTTAGTGGATTTTCAGGCCCAAAAAAAGTTGGTTACCTAAATAGGTATCAGAACACATTTGGTTACCTGTTTATGCAGTTACCCCTAGCTAATAACGGGAGAGTAAACCCGATATATACTTAATGTGCAATATGCAGTTGGGCAACTGTGTACAAGAACACACTTTGAACTCCTTTTCTTTAACTAAGCTCATTGTATGTCTATTGCTTGTATTGTCATGTATATGTTCTCAGAACACAGTTGGTTAAAGATGATATGTTTGTAACGTCATGTGTATGGCTATTGATTGGATTGCCATGTATATGTTCTCATTAGATGCATGTAATGTATTTTGAGCAGTAACCTGAATCATCTTCATTACAGGTTTGTAGGAAGCAAAGCTAATGGCAATGGAAAAACAGAATAGAAGGTGATAATAGTTTTTGCCAATGCAAGTGTGAAACTTGTTATTTTCAAAAGTGCTTATTTTGGAATTGTATTAATTTTTTTCTTACAAATTTGCTCAATCTGATATGATAGTATGTTTAATAGGCGTCGTCTTATAATATGGTGGATGGGGATGATAGTGAAGTCAAGGAACCTATGGTTTAGACCCTGCTAACAGAAGCAACCAACATTTTAGTGCAATAGACTTTGTTTTGATAATTTGTAAGAAATCCTACATAGTACTATGTAAACTTAGTTATTTCTCAAGTTTTCGTTACATTGGAATTTCATTTTGAATTATTTTACGGTATGCTATATGACTCTATGGTTCTCAAACTTTTGACCTTCTGGTCACAAAGAAACAACCACACATGTGAAGGAGTTTGATAGACATTAGTAGGCTTTTCGGTCGGTTGCACTCTCTTAGGCTTTGGTATGTATAAGTACATCTCATTTATTTTCAATTTCAGTATCATATGTAGGAGCCTAAGAATGACATATTTTGAATGTCAATGATGAATAGGTCATGGTGCAAATACAATTTTCAGAAACATTCTCCCTTATTCTTTCTATAGAACACAAATATGGAGAATGTATTGGATTGCAATTTATTGTTCTTGAATTCCAAGAATGACAGATTTTAACTTGACAATTTGAATGGTACATCGATGGAATCTGTAAAATTTAATTTCTCTAAGATAATGAGAAGTACAAAAATCAGATTTGCTTTTACATATTTATCTTGACAGTGTTAATCATTTTAATTATATAATTAGCTTTTACATGTTTATCTTATATAAGGATGTCAACTATTATTGATGTTTTATAGATGTCTGATTCTGGAAATTCTCATGTCTATAAAGCTAACAGGAGGATTGCTTAATGAACCTGCAAAACAGATTAGACATTGTCTATGGTAGTTCAATTACAAAACATCAAGGACGTGTGATATATGTCAGGACAGCTCTTTCACTCTTTGTGTAGTTCAATTTCATATCATAGCTTAGAATTCAGGGAAGCTCTTTCACTCTTAGTACAATCCATGTCCTGAATTTTTTTTGAAAAGGGAGCATTTGTTAAAGGGAAAGTGAATATGTGTTTGTTATGTATTTGTAAAACATAAATGCAATTGTTTCTGATATAACATAATAGTTACTTTTTTAAAGTGGCATTCCTTGTTTGGACGAGATGTTAATTCAACTGCCTCGAAATGTGTTTAGACATATGAATTGTAATCTTACCCTAAAGTTATAATCAATGGAATAACATATATACTGCATGTTTATGTTATTCTAAACAAATTTGTTAACTTCTTTACAGGGGATATACACATTTTCAAAAGAATGAATATCGGAAGTATCAGACCTAGTAGATTTTCTTGGTATCACTAACCCCTTGCTTACATATCAACGTTCCTTTTAATTGCTTTTTGCAAACATGTGCTCCGTATTTCTTTACTAATATTTCTAACTTTTTATATTTCCAGTCTTATGAGCAATATTTTCTGCAACATATAATGTTTGCACTCCGCACGTACTTATTCAAATATCTTTAGTAAACCTTATATGCTTTATTTTAGATACTTTGCACAAGGTTACAAGGATTCACAAGCCGCAACCTTAAATGTCTATAGGAACTTTTCAGCAACATCTGATGTTAGATTATCCTGATATGTTACGTGGCCATGTGAAGTCGTGAACCAACATATGATGTTAAGTTACTATTTTGTCTTCGTAGAGGGTCTTCCGTTTTATTTATCTTACACTTGCACTATACTCTTATCATACTCTTTACTAAAAACATATACTTTGTCATTGTGGATGATTAATTAACCTCCATTTTCTCTTATCGGATGAACATTCATTCTTTTCATTCTTATTGCACTCGATAAATATGTACGATGTTTATAATTGATTAATAGTCACTTAATTTATTCATTGGATAACTAAAAACATATACTTTGTCATTACGGATGATTAATTAACCTTTATTATGATACACCTAACACAAGTGACTTCTTTAATTCAAAAAGACGTATTTCTATGCACTAAGTTGTTCATTTACCAACTTTATTAATCTTTTTCCCAAAAGTGTTAGTTTTCACATTGCATACCATCTACTCCTTTCAGAGGCAATAATCATACACTACATTCGTAGCTACAATTCTTCCAAAAAGGAATATACATTCGTGTTATTTCATCTTATCGGATTACTTTTCATTCCTTTTTGTTCGTTATTCACTTGATAAAAATTTCACATTGTTCGTAATTCATTAATCGTTACTTAATTTTTCACTTGAATACTCACAAAACAAGTCCGCCCATCGGGCAGGCTTTGCAACTAGTAC
>BQNB010206698.1:0-10530 GCA_026074375.1 Tanacetum coccineum | reverse complement strand
TCTGGTGGATTTTGCTGCTCCAAGAATTTGATGTCGTTATCCGTGATAAAAAAGGAGCAGAAAATCTCGCCGTCGACCATCTTTCTAGACTTGAAAATCCCCATCAATTTCTCATTAATATCCTTTGAGCCATGTAGAAGAACTTTATGAAGATGATATCATAGTATGATATGTACTTATTAAGATTGAAAGCAAACTTACACAGAGCCTAATAATGATTTTTCACAAATTGATTTAGTTATGTTTTTAATAGGTGGTCTTAGGTGAATCATCCTTTTGAGCCATGAGAATTTTGATAACCTTCAAATGGTCCATTTTCTAAGTTATATGAAGTAGCAATCAAATGCCCAATACGCCAGGAGTTTTAGAAAATGTAAAGAGAAACGAGCCGAATGATGTTGGTTCTTTTTTTTCCTTTGGCCAGTTTTGCAGCATTTAGTGGTGTTGTGAGCTGATGTTGGTGTTTATTTTCTTTGGTCGGGTGCCTTGAATAACATGGATGTGAGCAGCGAGTATGCCTTGAAACTACGACATGAAATCAAAGAGCAATTTGTTGAGGTGAGTACAAACCGTTAGTAACTTTGTTACTCATATGACCCCTACTTCTCCATCGCACCTTGTGGTTTCATTTATCACATGCAACCATTTTATGCATTTATAAACTACCTACGATGCAAGCATATAGAAAATAGCCACTCACTCTTTAAGGTGATGGCAAGCACACAAAAAGTACGCAATTTGTTTTCGACTTAGTTAGCATTCCAGAGCGATTTTTCTTCCATTTTTAGTTGTTTAGTTTAATATTATATTAAATTCATATAACTACAAAACTCGATAAAAGTAGAATTTGATAGAGCAGTTGTATTTATTTTTGTCTTTGAAAATTGGCATATAGGGACCCCTGTCACTTATGTATGTCATGTACTGTAATCTTGAGCTAAACCCCAGGTATGCTATCTCTTCGACGTGATGCCACTGAGGTACTAATTTTCACCCGAATATCGTTTCTTTTGTTGTTTGTGATATAAGATATACTCTTGTGGCTAGATCTATTGCTTTACATTATACATGTTAAAATTTGCAGCCTTAAAATTTGGTCACTCCCCAAGCCACATTATACAGTAGGAACACTTTTATATCAAGGAGGTTTTCTTACAAAAATGGTTTAGACCATTGGAGAAGATGCAAGTATAGTTCCATTATGCGAGGGTGACGCACTTTACCACGTGGTGCCTTGAACATTCCTTAATAGTTTATTAGCAAATCAATCAGCGAGAAATATTGTAGCAATATCTTGCTTCCGTTTCATTGATAGCCTTTCTTTGATTAATCAAATTACATTATAAGGGTTTGACTATGTGGTTTATGGAGCGATACTTATTTGAAGAACCAAAGTTGCGTACAAATAAGATTTATTTCGCATTTGAACAACATATACTTTGTTTTTGTGAATAATTTATAAACTTTTACTCTCTTACGTGGTGCCTTGAACATTCCTTAATAGTTTATTAGCAAATCAATCAGCGAGAAATATTGTAGCAATATCTTGCTTCCGTTTCATTGATAGTATTTCTTTGATTAATCAAAATTACATTATAAGGGTTTGATTATGTGGGTTATGGAGCGATACTTATTTGAAGAACCGACAAATAAGATTTATTTCGCATTTGAACAACATATACTTTGTTTTTGTGGATAATTTATAAACTTTTACTCTCTTACGTGGTGCCTTGAACATTCCTTAATAGTTTATTAGCAAATCAATCAGCGAGAAATATTGTAGCAATATCTTGCTTCCGTTTCACTGATAGTCTTTCTTTGATTAATCAAAATTACATTATAAGGGTTTGATTATGTGGTTTATGGAGCGATACTTATTTGAAGAACCAAAGTTGTGTACAAATAAGATTTATTTCGCATTTGAACAACATATACTTTGTTTTTGTGGATAATTTATAAACTTTTACTCTCTTATCGGATAATTTATTAACTTTTATTTACTCTTATCTTATCGGATTAGCATTCATTTCTTTTCGTAAATGCACTTAATAAATATGTTACAATGTTTATAATCAATTAACTGTTACTTAATTTTTTCCTTAGATATTTTTATAAGGTTCGCCCGCCCATCGGACGAGCTATGCAACAAAAGAGGGAATTGGAAAACAAAAGGTCGCGCGTTTAATTTAGTAGTGGATAATTTTTTAAAATTCAAATCAAATTCATACTTGATAGGTTATAAAGATTTAAATTGTTAAAGGGTTATTATAGAAATATATATGGATTTTTAATATTTTCTCACAGGAATACTAATAAATAGGTGGAAATTTTGAAAGTGTTTTTAAAATTAATTGTTGTTTTACTTTAAACAAGTGTTTTAATTTTTTTAAAGACTTTGTTATAAAAATGAACCACATAATAATAGTCTCAAGAATTGTTAAAAATATCAAAGTATTAGTAGAATGCTTATTAAGAAATAATATAGAATTGTTTAATATGAACGTTTGTGATACTAATAATTAGCATAATGTTTATAACAAATTATAATGGATCAATAACTTTGAAATAAATACGCCTAAGAGAAATGACTTCTTTAATTCAAAAAAACCACCTTTGTATGCACTAAGGTGTTCATTTACGAACTTTATCAATTTTTTTCCCGAAGGTGTTAGTTTTCACATTCCATATCATGTACTCCTTTCGTCCTCAACAATCATACAATACATTCGTAGTATATACATATATATATACATACATATATATATATATAACATATATGCACGTCTTTAAAAAACATGTTGTGCCGCCTTCCAAAAACTTATGATGTATCATTGCGCTTTTTCGTCAAATTTATTAAGATTTATCTGCTCGGGATTTGCACTTGTGTCTTTACAACTTTACTGTTACTTACAATTCAATTATATTTTTTTATATGAACACTAGCAAACACATATGCACAATCTAAACACATACTCACAACCTAAAACATATACATATTTCTTTGTTGTCATATCAACCTTAGAACACATATGCACACACAAAATATGAATATCAATATTTTATTTCAAAATAAATTCCCCAACTCAATAAGAAAACTTCTTACTGTATTAAAACCTATGTCACAAACGCCTTTATATCATCTTCACTAATTGGGTTAAATCACATAAAAATAAAACCAATAAAACACGACTTGTTTCAAATGATAATAAAATTGGAACACTACCAAGAACCGACTAACAAGACAAATGTTTATATACATAAATACTAACCTGAATATTAGAAGTTTGCACTGGTGTTGAGGTTTCAAATTAAGGAAGCCTGTAAACGAAAGCATACACATTAAATAAATAACAATTGAAAAACTAAAAACTTATTCGTAATATAGGTCACCATGAAAAGAAAATATTACTAGTACTAAATAAAAGACTTCCCACATACAAGAACAAAAATATTACTATTCACATAAAAAGCAAAAACTTTTAAAGCCAATACCATGAAACCTATCAAAAATGATTTGCTGTACCTTTTTACAAAAAAAAAAATCATGGATCATAAATCAATTATAACACCTTTTGAAACCTCATGTAAAACTTTGGAAATAACATTTTTAGAGACCAAATAAAAAATAGACTTTCGATCACCTGTTCTAAGTACAACAAAATAGCAAATCAATATCGATCTATGCGAAAAACAAAGACGACAGCACAAAAATGATTTGCGGCGGTTGGTTATGCGGCAATCGACAGCGGCACAAAACAAATCGGATCTGACATGTGGTTGAGATTAAATATGAATATATTGCTATTAGATATGATTTAAAAATATGTATTATGAATCTTTATCATTCACGGTGGAACTTTGTGTGAGGGAAAACAACATAGGAGGTTTCAAGAGGAGAGAGAAGTGATAGGGTTTGAGGGAAGGATGATTTAGTGTGAGAGAGAAAAAAGTAACCGATGTTTCTCAAATTAGTTTTCAAAATAATAGGATCATTTTTTTAAATTAATTAAAGTGGAGTACCTATAATACCTTTTTAGCTTTTGTTTAATTAAAAAAACTTTTTATTTTGATTAATTTCAATCTTGCATTGATATAATATACATCATGCATTATTAAAAGTAAAAAAGCTGGTTCTGTAGGTTTTGTACAAAAAATGATTTTGTATTGAAAATCCCACTATATATATATAGAGTTAATTGCATAAATGGTCCCTGTGGTCGTCCGAATTTCACAAAAATGGTCCCTCAAACTTTTTTGTAACGAAAATGGTCCCCATGGTTGTGAAACATAACGGGTTTGGTCCTGTGGGAAAAGGATTCATAACGTTTTTGGTCCCCATGACCCATAACGGATTTGGTCCCTATAGGGACCTAACCTGTAACCTATTATGTTTCAAACCTAGGGAACCATTTTCGTTACATAAAGTAGTGAGGGACCATTTTCGTTAAATCTGGGAACGGCCACAAGGGACAATTCTATGGCATTTATCTCTGTATCATATAATATATATATATGTATATATACCTTTATTTTTTATATATTTTCTTTATATATATTTATTATTATATGTTGTTTTTTAGAACATATGTGCAAAAATACAATTATTGAAGGCGTGCATGCATGTTTTTTGGTGGTTCTGTCAGTTCTCTTTTCAGAACCAAATAAATGTACAGAACTGCGAGAACCAATATAAACCATTAGATGAATTAATTAATGGCCAAGATTATTTGTGGCATAATTGTAAATTAATAAAATGTTAGATTTATTTTTATCGTGTGTTTAGGGGCAATAGGGGAATTTCATATTAATCATTTTTGAAAACCGTCCAAGTAAATAGGGATCTGATAAGTAAAAAAAAACCCTCCTATCTTCCTATCATATTCCCACATCCACCTTAATCACAATCTCTTCCATGAAAGATCGGTGATTCGATTTTGACAAAGGTTATTAATTTTTTCATTCTATTCTTTTTATTACACTAGATCTCGTTTTTTATATGTTTATATATGAAAGGATCATTTGATTTTCGATATGTGTTTTTAATATAATATTGATTTTGATGTTGGTTTGATCTACGATTAATATACTTATTGTTTAGTTCGATATGGTCACCATTTACAAATTAGTCAACCGATGTCATTAATTTAATAAAGTTAAATGTGGTGATTTCATGGATCCATTTGTTACTCGTTCTTTTAGTTAACAATTTTGTTATTAGAAGGATATTTCATATTTTCTTATATGCTATATAATGGTTAAGTACTAATGAATTGTGCATAAAATGTTATGTTTGATGTTTCAATTTTGTTCAAGGCTGCGTGCTTGCAGTTAATTAAAATTATGGGTACAAAATTAAGACAACAAGAAGCACAAATGAACAAATGCACCAATCACTTTATCATTTTTGTATTATAAATCATCCATCATCAGGTTATTTTTTTAGGGAAGTGATTTGTGCACCACTTTTTTTTCACCACTAATCGTGCATACCGATGTTGTACTGTGTGCATTACCGGTGTCATTTAGTGGTGTATGGCTAAAAAAATGGTGCACAAATCACTTCCCATTTTTTTAAAGGTATTCTTTTAAGTCTTTTCTTATTTTCAATGTTTAAAGGTGTTACATGTTCAAGTGGGTTTTGGTTCTTAGTGATGCGCATCGATCTACTAAAGGACAAGCAAGCTCTACAACGTTCGAACGAGATAGCCGAAAGGCTAAGATGGAACTTTTGACGTTGACACAAGCAAAGGTCAGGTATGTGTTTCTAGATATGTATTTTCTTAAAACTGTGATGTTTATGCCTTTCTGACAAATGAAGATACTAATCTTGGTTTCTTGTTTTCTATAGCTTACCTTTCATCACAACCATGAATGATGGCCCTAGCCACATTGACACTACCCTTACAATAGCAAAGTTTGAAGAACTATGATCAGATCTAATAGATAGGTATGTATATACAGAATGCAAGTTCGACTAGCTCATGTGATTAAAACAAAAAGAGGTATGCATATATATTTAAATTTTTGCATTTGTGTTTCAAGATTAATAAAAAATCAATGTAAGGGTGCATATGTGTTTTATGGTTGGTATAAGATCAATGAAAAAAGTGTGCATATATGTTTTATGGTTGATATAAAATCAATCGAAGGATACATATGCACATCGATAAATACATATGCACATCATTTTTTTTCACTTATATCAGGTATGGGCAATACTATTTTTGTGCCTTGAAATCAATTCAAATATGCATGTGATACCAGGCATGAGCAATGTTACTTTCTTTCTTATGAGATGTTACTTTCTTTCTTATTTAAAGGCAATTTACATGTCTTATGTGGTTAAAATCATCTTAGCTCTATAGTATCTTGCAGGAGGTTTACGATGATGGTTATTTTCGAAAAGATGACGATGCATATGTGGAATGTGCTCCACAAATATACATATGCATACCGATGACTGCTATGAAGATGGCTTTGTAAGATAAAGATGATAAAGACAGATTTGCACCTGTTCATACCAATGCCGATGATGTTTTGGATGCCAAGAATGCACATGTGTTAATAGATAGTTTGATGTTCTTTTTTTATTTATTTCCCAACTTGTAGAGTCTAAAAAAGAAACATTAGCATCTTTATATTGTCCTCTTTATATATAGTCTTTTCTATTTGTTTTAGGCTTTTAGAATATTAGTTGACGTGGGTTGAGGTAAACATCTTACACTTATGATTTTATAACAATTTTTTGTCATCTGAATGTGTTCATCAAACAATGATTATCCTATAATTACGTAAAAATAATATGCAAACAAAAAGAAGTGTAAGTTTAGAAAAAAAAGAAATATAACACATGTGCACGAAAGCTGTTTCAGTAAATACGGATTTAATTATAGAAAAATACTAAAAATTAATGTTTTACTAAAATTTAAAAAAATGGAATTTTACTATTATGCCCTTTTAAATTAAAGAAATAAAATAAATATAAAAAAATATTTGATTGGTTAATGGTGGTTCTCGCAGTTCTGTACATTCATTTGGTTCTGAAAAGAACCTCACCATATATATATATATATATATATATATATATATATATATATATATATATATATATATATATATATATATATATATATATGATTTTGTTGATACGATAAACGCATCGTTGATTATACTTTTCGATATAGTAATCGAATGACTCTAATTATAGGTCGTGATCACGTTTGTGGATTTTCGTGTTAGACTTTATTGTTTAATCATCGGTTTTTGATCAAGGTGAGTTCATAGCCTCGCTTTTAAAATTTTCAATGTTTTTAACTCCGCAAGGGGGATATATTGCTTGTTTTGTGAAATCGAACGCAAACTGTTTTTGATACTTGATTATGATTCCTTCACTACTGAGTATATGCCTTTTTCTGTGTGACCGTTAGTTACCATGTGTTGGTGAACGCTAATGCATTAAATAAATCTATTGGGTTTGACAACCCTGTCCGGGGTTTGAATCCGTTGGGACCACCCTGTCAAACGGACATTTTGTGGTTAGTATTAGGAGAATTGGCATACTTCTCGGACATGATTTCGTCCTAGGGGATGAATGTGTTAAGTTTCGGTAGACGGGCTGTTTAGTTGGAAATCACTATTTTTATAACTTGACTTACGAGCCAACGTTATACGTTTTGTGGAACCCAAAATATGCGTTCTATGTGTTAATTGTAAACTCTATGAATTCCCTCAACGTTTTGTTGACTTTTTAAGCATGTATCTCAGGTTAATTGCTGTTGATGGCTGGATGGGACGGAACGCGGATATCAAGGACAGTGCCTCGGTGAATTAGTGTTATAAACTAAATAAATGTTTTAGAAATAAAGTCGTGTTGTGATTTTAGATAATAAATTTCTATAATGGTATTGTGACCTTTGTAACTCTGATCTTTCTATTAAATGAAATTGTGTTTTATAAACGTATCTTTGAACGTTTACTGGGACTCGTGTGCATGTATTATGAAGTAGCACCCCAAATATTGTATTCCGCTGCGTATCGTAGTTTGGGGGTGTTACACTAGCATCAAGGCTGCACCATTTGAAGCACTTTACGGTCGAAAGTGTCGCTCACCTGTTTGTTGGACCGAGGTTGGAGAAGTTCAACTCATCGGTCCAGAAATAGTTCAAGAGACGACCGAGAAGGTCATTCAGATCAAGCAAAGAATTCAAGCCGCTCGTGATCGACAAAAGAGTTACGCCGATTTAAAGCGTAAGCCGATGGAATTTCAAGTTGGAGATAGAGTTATGCTTAAGGTTTCACCTTGGAAAGGGGTCATACATTTTGGCAAACGGGGGAAGTTAAACCCCAGGTATGTTGGACCATTCAAGGTGTTGGAAAAGGTTGGATCCATTGCTTACAAGCTTGAGCTTCCTCAAGAGTTGAGCAGGGTTCACAATACGTTTCACGTATCCAACTTGAATAAGTGCTATGCCGACAAACCATTAGCCGTTCCGTTGGATGGACTCCATATTGATGACAAGCTTCACTTCATTGAGGAACCAGTAGAAATCATGGATAGTGAAGCCAAACGGTTGAAGCAAAGCCGTATCTCAATTGTCAAGGTTTGATGGAACTCTATGAGAGGTCATGAGTTCACATGGGAACGTGAAGACCAATTTTGGAAGAAGTATCCACATCTCTTCACAAAAACCGCACCATCGTCAAGTGCTGCGTCTTAAGCCTTGAGGACAAGGCTCATTTAACGGGGGAAGACTGTTAGCCTCAAAATATTGAGTCGAACATGAAGTTCGTTCATTATGTATTTAAGTCTCGGACAATCAATTAGTTAACGTTGTAATAGGAAAGTATCGGGAATCGGGCTCGATAGTTAATCTAATATTGTATATGTTTCGGGTTTAATCCCAAGCAAAACCCGAGCCCGGGTCCTAGTTAAATATCCCGCGCGTCACTTTTAAGTGTCGGTGTATATAAGGAACTTTTCTACTTGGAAAAGTAAGTTGTTCAAAATATCTAAAAATATCTTTTCCTTTTCTCTCTCAATTCTCTCTCTAGTTTCTCTCTCTAGAACAACTCTCTCTTTCTCATTTCTAGTTCCGATTTCGTGATCGATTGTGTGAAGTGAAGTGTTAACGGGATCATACAAATCACAACTTTGGTGATAATTATTATCCATAAAATTCACCGAGTTTTTCACAACAATATCTTTGTTGTGAAAACTGCGGGGGTCCTCATGAAAGTTTTGAATGTCAACCGATGAATCAAAACTATTTTGAGCCTAACTATTCCGGTTTTGACCAACCCCCGCAATATTCCATCAATCATCAGCCTCCGAGTATTCAAGAGAACCTTAATCAGCAAAAGATGAATGAAATTCTTCAAATGATGCAATCATTTTGTGAAAAGTTACTTCAACAAAAGCAGGCAGCTAGCATCGATCAATCACCTCTTCAAGAAATGAGTATGCAAGATATGGAGGATCTCAAGCAGCATTATTTAGATGAAATGTTAAGTTTAAGTAATGACTTACAGATTAAAGATTATCGTAATGAGAAAATAGATATTCGTTTTAGAAGGGAATGTGAAAGTATGATAAATGAGCTTAAAGGTAAATTCAATGGAATGAGTATTGAGATTAATAAAAAGAAAGAGCTTCAGCATCTAGAGTAGGTGGCTAATTGATGTTGTTCGCCTAAATACGTTATCAAACAAATAACCCTCAAATATATATAATATATACAATAAAATACATATACATATACGTAAGCAAAGTATCATACAAATTATTCTTATGAAAGAATAATAAGTAATCAACACAGGTATCGTTCTTCTCGGTGAGAGGTGAATGCAAATTCACGTTTATGTCGGGAATCGAGCTTGATTATCATAAAAGATTTAGGTTTGGTTTCTAATTTTATTAACACAAATCGAAAGTAAATTTAAGGCACGCTAATCTAAAAAGGCACAATTTAAGCATTAAAATGATAACGGAATTTTAAAAACGCGACAAAAACCTAAATTATCAAATTTTAACCCTAAAAATGAAAATTTAATTTCTAACAGTCCTAAATGATAAAAAAATAATTTAAAAAAAAAGAATTACATTTTTTGACTATCATTTATTTTTTATGAATTAAAGACTAATTTAATCTAAAAATATTATTAAAAATATTAACCTATTTTATAAAAATTCAAGAAAATTACTAAAAGTGCTTTAAAGTATTACTATTGAAATAAAAATAAAACGGGAAAATAAGCTAAACCTAATAAGCTGTTAAAAAGAAATTAAGCTAAAAAGCTAAAACTGAAAAACTGTGTATAAGTAATTAAGTGTGCAAAGAGTTAACAGAAAAGTCCCAATGGCGAGTTAGTAATGAGAGTGTGTGTTAAAGTGTTAGGGTGTTAAAGGGGAGGTCTCAGGCTCAAAACCTGTGGGGTTAGGTTGAGGTCCTTAACACTAGACTCATTTTCTTCGTCTGATTCCGTTTCCGGAATAGTGTTAAGATGCTCTTCCTCCATTATGAGAGAGTTCGG
>BQNB010206696.1:0-10530 GCA_026074375.1 Tanacetum coccineum | reverse complement strand
GAAGAACTCTCGACTATTTTAAGTTTAGTTCTAATTAGAGGTGGCAAATCTTGCCCATATGGTAATTCATGGGCTCTTTTAGGCACTTTTTTAAAAAGTAGGGGGCACTTTTTGCCCATCAGTTATTGTTAAATGGGCGTTTATGGGCGCATGTAAAATATTAAATGGGCGCATGCAAAATATTAAATGGGCGCTTATGGGCGCATGCAAAACATTAAATGGGATACTAGTCGGATCTTCTTTATTTAATAAGATTTGGTCTTTTTTTTACGATTTCGCCCGTTTTTTACGATTTCGTCAGTTTTTTTACGATTTCGTCAGATTTTTTACGATTTCGTCAGTTTTTTTACGATTTCGTCAGTTTTTTACGATTTCATCAGTTTTTTTACGATTTTGTCCGTTTTTTACGTTTTTGCACGTTTTTTACGTTTTTGCACGTTTTTTACGTTTTTGCACGTTTTTTACGATTTCGTCCGTTTTTTACGATTTCGTCAGTTTTTTTACGATTTCGTCCGTTTTTTACAATTTCATTTGTTTTTTTACGTTTTCGCACGTTTTTTACGTTTTCGCACGTTTTTTACGTTTTCACACGTATTTTTACGATTTCGCACGTATTTTTACGATTTCGTCAGTTTTTTACGTTGTCGTTAGTTTTTTATGATTTCGCCTGTTTTTTTACGACTTCGTCTGTTTTTTTTATGATTTCGCCTGTTTTTTTATGATTTCGTCATTTTTTTTACGTTTTCGCATGTTTTTTACGATTTCGTCCGTTTTTTTACGATTTCGCCCGGTTTTTTACGATTTCACTCGTTTTTTTACGATATCGCCTGTTTTTTACGTTTTCACAAGTTTTTTACTATTTCGTTAGTTTTTTAACGATTCCGCACGTTTTTTTTACGATTTCCTCCGTTTTTTACGTTTTCGTCAGTTTATTACGATTTCGCCGGTTTTTTTACGATTTCGTCAGTTTCTTTATGTTTTCGGATGTTTTTTACGATTTCGTAAGTTTCTTAACAGTTTCACCATTTTTTTACGTTTTCGTCAATTTTTAACAATTTCGCCTGTTTTTTACGATTTCGTCCATTTTTTTACGATTTCGTCGATTTTTTTACATTTTCGTCTGTTTTGGACAAAATCCTAGGAAAACGCACGAAATCGTACGAAAACGTAAAAAACCGAAGAAAACGTAAAAGACGTATGAAAACGTTAAAAAATGTCCAAAAACGTAATAACGTACGCAAACGTAAAAAAACAGACAAAACGTACGAAAGCGGACATCGTATGAAAAAGGGCAAAAATGTAAAAGAACGGACGAAAACGTAAAAATACGGACGAAATCGTACGAAAAAGGGCGAAAATGTAAAAAAAAACGGACAAAAACGTAAAAAAACGGGCGAAAACGTAAAAACAGACGAAATCGTAAAAAAGAGACGAAAAAGTAAAAAAACGTACGAAAACGTAAAAACCAGACGAAATCGTTAAAAAAACTGACGAAATCGTAAAAAACGGACGAAATCGTAAAAAACAAGACGAAAACGTAAAAAACCAAACGAAAACGTAAAATGACATACGAAAAGGTAAAAAAACTGACGAAATCGAAAAAAACTGACGAAATCGTAAAAAAGTGACGAAATCGTAAAAAAACTGACGAAGTCGTAAAAAAACGACAGAATCATAAAAAAAAGGGCGAAATCGTAAAAAAAACAGACGAAAACGTAAAAAAAAAACGGACGAAAACGTAAAAAATAGACGAAAACGTAAAAAAACTGATGAAATCGTAAAAAAATTAACGAAATCTTAAAAAAACGGGCGAAAACGTAAAAATCGGACGAAAACATAAAAACAGACGAAAACGTAAAAAACCGTAAAAAACTGGCGAAATAGTAAAAAAACGGGCGTAATCGTAAAAAAAAAAGGACGAAATCGTAAAAAAACAGACGAAAACGTAAAAAACCGTAAAAAACTGGCGAAATAGTAAAAAAACGGGCGTAATCGTAAAAAAAAAAGGACGAAATCGTAAAAAAACGGACGAAAACGTAAAAAAATATTAAATAAATAAGATTCGCCCAGTAGCCCATTTATCTAATTAGTGTCTGTTTTGGCCCGAGCCCGCTTTAGCCCGCGCCCGTTTTAGCCCGCGCCTGTTTTAACCCGCACCCGTTTTAGCCCGCGCCCGTTTTAGCCCTCGCCCGTTTTAGCCCGGTTCCCGTGCCCGCCCGACCCGCCAGTTTTTCCGCCTCTAGGTGTGTCCAAATCAAGTATAGTCTCTCCAAACCTAAATGTACTGAAAAACTCTAGAATGAGCTATGTCGATAACCCAAGAACACTTTCAATACCAAGAAAAAATAGATAAGAAGATATGAAAGAATTTTAGAGAGAGAAACAAGAGAGCGAAAGTAGAGAGAAAATAAGAGAGTGGTTGATTACACAAGTGTGTGAAAACAAATGAGACCAACACCCTCTCCATACTTGGAGAGGGGTATTTATACCACCTTAATAGGCGGCCTTGTAAGGCTTTTGTTGGGCCGTGTGGTGTTTGATCATGGGTTGTGCTCGGGATTACTTTGGACCTTAGTCCTTAACACATATAATATTAGATTAATTAACGAGCCCGATTCCCGTTCTATCCTATTTAATAAATGACCAAGACCTAATATTCCTAATGAACGAACTTCTTGTTCGACTCAATATTTTGAGGCTAACAATCTCCCCCGAAGTGAGTTCATTATGAAACTCCTTCATGAGATCAATGAGATTGCTATTGTCGTTAAGCTCTTGAGACTTTGGTCTTTATTATGTTGCAGGCTTGTTCCTTCATGCTGTGTGATCTTTGATCTTGAGCCTTTGTCATTGTTTTTTGACTTCGTCTTTACGTCAGAGATCTTTAAATCTTTATCCTTCAGTCTTGATCGTCTTTGCCATCTTGCGATCTTGTGTCTTGATCAACATGCTCATACTTTGCATCATCTTGAAAGCTTTTTATCAGAGTTTGCGGAAGTCTTTGTCTTTAATACTTGAGCTTTCTTGATTCTTGATTCTTGATTCTTGATTCTTGATGCTTATAGTATGTATTTGTAGTTTGAGTATGAGCATGTGGTAATGAATCCGACTCTACTGGAATGAGGCTGCAACACCGTCGTTTGTACCTGCATTTAAATGTTAGTGATAAATTGCAGATATGGACGAATATGGCTTTGTCATTCTTCGAAATTCGGTTGCATTAACCTTTGGTTATGTGAGGACCATTTTACAGTATAAATATTGTACCTGTAATCAGGTAGGTTCAATTTAGAAGAACCTCCTTGACAGGGTTTCAGCTCAAAGTGTTTAGATCCTCTAACGCGTATGCATTAGATTCACCGTATCTTGCTTGTTCTCAATTACCGGAACCGTCTAAGGCAGACATACACGATTATGAGTGTAATCAAGATAGTTACTATCTTTTGATTGAGTCGTCATTCATTTACTGGAACAAGTTTGATTCACATTGAATCGCACCATCGTTTCTTTCCAGTTGACACAAGTTTGATTCATATAGAATCGCACAAGTCACCTACCGAGAGCTTGTTTGATGTTGGCTCAAGCAGGATTTCCATCTTCACTGTGAATACTAAAGAGTATCACTTGGATGTTCTGGCAAAATCACAAGGATAATGCGTAGGACTCTTGTTAACAGCTTGTGAACTTATTGATGTTCAACAAGTGTTTTTCATGAAATGTGTCCTAATGAGATTTATTTATTGATCTATTGGCTCTAGACTCGATTAGTGCGTTTTGGTTATTGTAGAACGGGAGGCTGGAGCAGACTGCCACCTATTCATTATTACCAATATCAGAGTTTCAGTTGTCAATAGATAAGTGTTGTATCTCGTTGACGCAAATGAGACAAGTATCTGTTGAGAGAAACTTGAATGGCTGGGAAGGGTTATGCATTACATCATTGGGTCTATGACGTCTTTCTTCAATATTAGAATTCATCTTTGTGAAAACCGATAGATTATGTATTGACCCAATTTCTGCCTAAGGTGTAGGGAGCGCTTCTGTCTTTTCACCCTTTATACTTACATTTCTTTTTCATTCTTTAACCCATTCAATGCTTACTAAGACGGTTCAAATATTTTTTTTAAAAAAAAACTAACTCCTTGTTGTGATTGTTCCAGTTCGTCAATCTTAGTCGTCATTTTCCCTTATTTCATTCATCTCCAATCATTACCTTAAGGGACTGCTTTTTCTAACTTGGATTGTTTTCGGGTAGATCCCTCCGGTTTTGTTGGATCATAGGACTAATAACGTGACCTAACCACCTTATGACTTCAGAATGTCGTGAAATTAAGCTGTTGTTTGGGTATGAGTTCGTAACCTAAAAACCTTTTCGAAGAGTATAATATCAACTTTGAGTCGTTTAGATCACTTATTATTTTCAAGATCACATTTTAATTACATTTCTCCTCTTATTTTAAATACTAATGCACTTAGTTTTTGAAATACATGGTGATTAAAATTTGACTTGAAAATTTTGTGGGGAGAAAATTGTTACAACATGAGTTATGTGGAACTGTTTCTTCCTGCTCCCCCTCAATTTCACACATATAACACCAATTGAGAGAATAGGATTATGACTTTGTAAAATCCATGTAAAATTGAGTTTGAGCTACTTGTATATATTTTAACAAAATGATTGTTTAAATATTATTAACATTTTAACATTTTTTCATTTGTTTAACATTTTTGATATGTTTTAGCACAAAAATAGACATGTGAGTTTATGTGCCTAAACGCTTTAAATCTTGGTTTTAAAATCCCCCCCTTTAAAAATTGATATTCACTTATAAAAGATGGATTCGGACTTTTGAATGATGCCATGAGGAGGGAGTGTCGAACACACAATTTTAAAAGATTTTGAAGAATCTTTTGAGAAATTCTTGAAAAATTATGTTTAACGTGTTTTGAAAAAACCAATGTTACTTGAGCTCGAAAGACTTTGAATGTCTTTTGAATTGACTTTTTGTGTCGGCTCAAGTCCGAGAAGTTGTTATCTTCTCGTTGTGAGGATAAATGTACATGATTGCACACTTTCCTTTATTTGAGGACCGGGTTGTTATCTGTCATTTAATAACAAGCCATTAGAAAATAAGAATAAAAATTGACATGTTTTGATAGCTTTGAACTCCTGTTTTGAACTTCCATTTAGAGCCCGTAATTTGTCGATGTTAATCAACATTTTCTGATACGTTAAATGTTACGATTCCAAGAGACATGTCGAGAAGATTATTTTTGTGAAATATTTTCTGATTTTTTGTGATTTTGTATTTTCTTTTTGGATTTTATATTTTTGTATTGGTTTTATTAAAAATATTTAACATGTTGACCTCAGCAGTTGTTATGTGATGGTGAAATAGTCATTTCCAACTTCTTGTCGTGATGTAGCTTCTTGTCTGCCTGGACGGAACAACTTTTGGGAACCAGCTTTGAAT
The DNA here is from genome assembly GCA_026074375.1 of Tanacetum coccineum. NCBI lineage: Eukaryota > Viridiplantae > Streptophyta > Magnoliopsida > Asterales > Asteraceae > Tanacetum > Tanacetum coccineum. The sequence continues at coordinate 5,056 of BQNB010206696.1, read as the reverse complement.
GGTCGGTTCATTGATTGTGTGGTCGTGAAATTGCCAGAGTTCTGAATGTTATGATCAGAAGTCCCTTGCTTTATTTGTCCAGATTTATAATTCCTTGATTTGATAGCCCTGGTTTTAGATATCAGTCTTTTCAGCAACCAAACTCCGAGGTCATCCTCTCTTGGATGATAGATGTACTTGCACTTAAGTTAAAAGTACCTGCACTGACATCAAGAGATTGTTCACATTCATATTGGTTAGTGATATCTTCATTTGGACCATTTGTGGGTTCACTGTCAACCTTGGTTGTGCTAGAGGTGAATATCTTTCCAGTAGGAACCCACCTAAGACCAACAGATTTGAAAATTTTACCCGTCGGTTTCCACCTAAGACAAGATCTAGGAGTCATTGTTTTCTCATGCACAACGGAAGTCTTTTTTATTGAAAACCTATGTCTATTTGGGATCCGTCTTTCTGGTTTCTTTGCAACACTTATTTTCTCAACGGGTTTGTTTTTGTTCGTTGTCTTATTGGATGGAACCTTAGCACGCGAGTTGACTTTATTCAAGAATTTTGTTACACAAGAATCATGATTTGCATTAAAGACACATTTCTGACATGTCGAGCAAACAAAATGTTTGTAGTCAAAAAAAATTCTTAGAATTCTAGGGGGGGGGGGGAGTGTTTGCTATGGGGCCAGTCTTGTCGGTCTGGAGCAAACTACTCTTAGATGCCAGGCCAATTCCTATACTTTGGTTATTGATCCTAGGTTTTGGTTTGCTACCATTCGTTGTGCTTTGTGATCTAGCAGAAGGGATCACAGTAGTTTGAATTATGCCTGTTTCCGTGTGTTATTCTTAGCTTCTTAGGTAGTGATTATGAACCATGTCATTTGTGCTATACCTAGATGAGCCGTTGATGCAATTCATGTGACGAGGTTTTACAACAACAGATTCTCTTTCCTTAGGCAAATAATGTGTAGTGACTGGTTTTGACAAATCGTTATTCTCATCAACTTGGGAGTTAAACCGTGGTTTTAAAGTTCTAGGTTGCTCAGACTTAAACGCAGTCGTTTGTCTAACAAATTATCTGGTTTCTTTGTGTTGTAAAACGTTTCACTAAGATTGATGATTTTGCAAACTTAGTATTCACACTATTTCCATGTTTAATTTTCTTTAATCGTTTTTTATGCTGCATTGCAATCCATATTACCTGAAGTTCGAGCTTTGAAGTCATTTCAGTTTTTTGCAATCAAATAAGTTGTGTGTTTCTATGTTCCTAGCTCTCGTTGTTTTAATAGAATCATTTACAGTTCTTTGTAATGCTTTTCATATTCTTTATTTTACTTATGTAATTTTGCCTACCTTATGTTTCCAATTTGATTGTTTATTGTTTTATTACATCTATGTCATGTTTAACCTTGGTTTCATTTTCTTTTTACTTCGAAAATTAACCTTGTTGCCTTCTTTTAAACTTGATTTTGATATTTAAGTTCAAGATTAACACAATGTGCTTCCATTCTTGAAAAATCTTTTTGAAATTAGGCAACGGTCTTTTTGAGACAAATATTTTCAGACTTTAAAGATTGATTTGAAAGTTCAGTTGTTTGGTTATCAGTTAATTTAGCAGGCAAAATGTCATGTGTCATGAACACTTGTTCAGCATTCTGGTCAACCTCTCTTCTATTATTGATTTCAGGTTGATCAGTATGTGTTGTTCGTAGCAAAGACATTGATTTCATGCCAGTCGTTGTACCTCAGCCTTTGGCTCTCTTATCATATATGGGTCTGATATCTGCATCATAAGTATGTTACCATCATTCCCTTTGATTTACTGCTTGTATCCTGCTCTTTGTTTCTTGTCCACTGCTTTTGTGTCAACCATATAGCATCAATGCTTTAATCGTATCAAACCTTTTCTTCTGTTGTCTTCATCTGTCTTTCATTCACCCAGATTGTATACTCTCTTTTATGTAGGGCTTTTTATCAATCGACTTCTAACAGGTTTCCCAGTGTTGATCAGTGCTGTCACGGAATTCTGGATCGCTGAGTTGAGTTTATTGTAGAAGTAGTGGCGTTTGTCATTTCATAACATATTCATATCCAAATAAAAATCGTGGACTTGATGACATCTGAAATTGTGTCTCGAGATAACTTTAAAAGCAAGCCATGGATCCAATCTTTGAAAGCTTGTTGTCAAGTTGCTTTTCTAGTTGATCCATGTTAAGGAACATTGTGCATGTGAAAGTCTCTAGATCTTGACCAAAGAGTGTCGCAAATGAAACGTTTGAATCAAGAAATCGCGTTCGAGTTTCCTTTAGTCGTGTTTGAAAGATGCTTGAGAGTCGTTGAATGAAGTTGTCAAAAAGATACCATGCAACTTTCTTTTGCTTTGTCTTGAATTTGTTGCATTTGTGGTTCTTCCGAATTCGAACACGAAGATAAAATATCTTTCGTTTCCATTTTGTCGTGAATTGTGAAGTGAAAATGATTTGTAGGATCTTAAGTATGTAAAGTGATTGTTGTTGTAGATTGAAATCAATTTACGTTCACGGGATTTTACAAATCTGTGATTTAAACCGAGAAAAGAAATGGAATCTTTTGCGGGATTTTACGAAATCAAGAAGAAACCGTGAAACAATGATTAATTGTTGTTGAAATTGTTGTTGTAATCGAAGAACTTGAACTTTCGTTAACGATTTGTTGAGCTAAAACGATGAACGGTGCACAAATTTTGAGCTTGAAATGATTAACGGTTGATCAAAACTCAAATAAGGACAAATGGTGCACAAACGATTCACTTTGGATGACAAACAACTAAATTATAACTATTTAGGACTAACGGTGAAAAGTGGTTTCAACAATGAGGGTTATATAACAACAAATGACTAACTTTGAAATTTTCCTTGAGTTCAGGGACTGCATGTGTATATTTTCAATTCTAGTTAATTAATAATAAAAATTCCAACCATTTTTTCATCACTTACGATTTGAATTTTATAAAAATGATACCGTTTGTAAATTAATGCTCGCGGATTCGTACGTTTATCGTCGGTAAAAACCAAATATATCACAATGATCGAAAATGAATCACGATCACAACGGTATAGGTTATATGTCCCGTAGCTAAACGTCACTCGAAACCGAAAAACCAAAATTAAGTTAAAACCGTGTATATTTTGTGTTTGATGAATTGGTAATCGGTTGCCACATAAAAAGGAGTTGTTCGGTCCTTAGTATCTTCGAGTTGTTCGGTTCCAAAATAACACAAGTTGTTCGGTTTGCTAGTTGTTTGGTTTCTAAGAAGAGTTGAGTTGTTCGGTTCTCACAAGACACAAGTTGTTCGGTGCTCTTTTGGGCAAGTTGTTCGGTTGACAAGGTTGTTCGTTTCCACAAAGGTTTGAGTTGTTCGGCTCTAAGGTAAACTGGTTGTTCGGTACTCGTTGAATACGAGTTGTTCGGTACTCAAGTTGTTCGGTTTGTCAAGAAGAATGAGTTGTTCGGTCTTTAAAGGAAATAAGTTGTTCGGTCTACAAAGGTGTTCGGTGCTCAATACTTGTGAGTTGTTCGGTTCGACAATATATCGAATACCTTGAACGCGGCTTTCTTCTTTTCCAAACCATGTACAAACAAAGATAAGCCAACCCAAAAAGCTAATAATAAGCTCTTTTAAACAGCAAATAAGCCCACGAAAATCTTAGTAAATAAAGTATAAGCGTTGAAAACTGTTTTTCCAATAGCTTTTTTTTGCAAGAAGAAGAAAACAAAATACGTTTTGCTTTTTAAAACTATTTTTCTTTGTTATAGTCAAACTAAAACGCACCCTGATATTGGTTTGAAGATGCTATGAATAAGCCCAAATTATTTTTATGAACAGGAAGCCCAAACTGAAAACGTGATAACCATATAAGCGTTACAAAAAAAATAAAAAAAAATAAGCCGAATTGTGATTAGCTCATAAATAAGCCAACGAAAATAAAAAATATTTTATGACCCAATATGAAAATAAAAAATAAGCCGAATAGAAGATAAGCTCATTTAGCCAACGAAACCACTAAACCTACCCAAGGCGAGTGATACCAAATGTCGGTAACCCAAGAACACTTTCACTTCACCATGGATACCAAGAAAAAATAGATAAAAAGATATGAAAGAATTTTAGAGAGAGAAAGTAGAAAGAAAATAAGAGAGTGGTTGATTCCACAAGTGTGTGAAAACAAATGAGACCAACACCCTCTCCATACTTGGGGAGGGGTATTTATACCACCTTAATGGGCAGGCCTTGTAAGGCTTTTGTTGGGCCGTGTGGTGTTTGATCATGAGTTGGGCTCGGGATTACTTTGGACCTTAGTCCTTAACACATACAATATTAGATTAATTAACGAGTCCGATTCCCGTTCTATCCTATTTAATAAATGACCAAGACCTAATATTCTTAATGAATGAACTTCTTGTTCGACTCAATATTTTGAGGCTAACAAGCTCGTGTACCAACGGCCCCCTGATATCAAATAGCCGCCTCTAGGCCCGGCTAGTGAACAAACTCACTCCCTGAGCATCCATGTGCTTCATAAGCATCCTAGCATTCAACCCCTCAGCCATCAAGTCCGACAATCCCCCAAAATCAAATACCTGCACCCTGTGCACTTCCCTCATATATATCCTAGCCAATCTCGCCTCAAAATCCACTATATCAGCATCTGAGTACTGTAATCCCTTGTACCTAAGGTACTGGTGCCTCTGATCACGTGGTGGAAGAGCCATATCTGTAAAATCAACGAGAATAGCACAAAGATTATAGAATTTTAAACATTCTGTTCTGAGGGTGGATACGGCGTATATCAATAATTTTAATATGCCGTATAGGTTAAAACCAATACGGCGTATGTGATTGATGACTCGGGATCCTTTTCTCATCAACACATCATATTCAATTTACTGAATACTCTGTATTGAGGTTTTTAAAATGAGGTAAAATTGAGCCAATATGCCATATTCATTGTAGTGGATACGCAGTATTGCTCTGTTATATGAATACGAAAAGGGGATCCTACTTTTTACCCAATTTGACCCATAAC
>BQNB010206694.1:0-10531 GCA_026074375.1 Tanacetum coccineum | reverse complement strand
GGACCGATTTAAAGATCTTCTTAACAAATGTCCCCATCATGGCTTTTCTCCTCTCCAACAGATTGATACTTTTTACAATAATTTAAATCAATCTGATCAGGATTCTCTTAATTCTGCAGCTGGTGGTAATTTCTTGACTAAGAATACCCAAGAAGCTTTGACTATTATTGAGAACAAATCTAAAGTTCAAACTTCCCGAAACAAACCTCAAGTTTCGAGTGCTAGTGGGAGCTCGACTCAAGATGCTGCTATTACCGCTCTCACTAAGCAAGTTGCAGCTCTCGTATCTTCTATGAATCGACTAATTAATTTGATACAAAATGGCTGTGAGACTTGTGGTGATCCACATGCTTATTATGAGTGTCAAGCCGCCAGTGGCTACACTCAAGAGGACGTATATGCTACTACGAGTACCTATAATGCGGGTGGTAACTCTTACCAACCCTAAGGTAACCGTAATCTTTTAAGCTATTGTTCCACTAACTATCGTGGACCACCCGGATTTAATCAAAGAAATAATCAGAATCAGGGAAACAATCAAGGAAATAATTACAATCAAAATCAGGTATATAATCAAAATCAAGGTCAGAATGTTAATCAAAATCAAGCTCAACCGAATGTTCCGTCTTTGGAAGAAATGATGTTACAACATATGAGATCGACTGAAGCTAAGATACAACAAATGCAAACTCACAATAACCAACAAATGCAACAAATGCAAAATCACAATACCCAACAAATACATCAACTGAAAACCTAAAATACCCAAATGGTAGATCTGATGAGTCAAATGCAAAAGGTGCTTCATGAAAGGCCTCAAGGTGCTCTTCCAAGCAACACTGAGCCTAACCCGAGAGAGCAAGTTAATTCAATTACAACAAGGAGTGGATTTACTACTATTGAACCCTCTATTCCACCCCCTGTTCCTCCTACTCCTAGGGTGGAAGTGGAAAAAGAACCAGAGACTTTAATAAACGAGGTGCATATTACAAGCCCAACAAGTACCGCACATGTCCCACCTCCAGGAATTCAGCCAGTGCACCACCAAAACCAAAGGAAGATCCTAAACCTAACCCTCATCAACCTAAGATTCCATATCCTTCGAGGCTTAATAAGACAAAACTTCTTGATAAAAATGATGTTCAAGTATCTAAGTTTTTGAAAATATTGAAGCAACTTCATTTTGATATTAGTCTTATGGATGCTTTAACTTAAATTCCAAAATACCATAAAGTGTTAAAAGATTTATTAAAAGATAAAGAGAAATTAGCAAAGTTAGCAAATACACCGATAAATGCTGAATGCTCGGCTATCCTTCTTAACAAGGTGCCCGAAAAGCTTGATGATCCTGGAAAGTTTCTCATTCCTTATGTCTTACAAGATCTCGAGGTTTGCAACTCCTTAGCCGATTCTGGAGCGAGCATAAGCCTTATGCCCCTTTCGATCTATGAGAAACCTGGGATCGGACCTCTAAAGCCCATTCGAATGACTCTTGAACTAGCTAAACGATCTGTCACATTTCTGATGGAGATAGCTGATGATGTTATTGTAAAAGTAGGAAAATTTAACTTTCTATCCGATTTCGTTATTGTTGATTTTGAGGATGATCCTAGAGTTCCTATCAATTTAGGGAGACCTTTTTTGCGCACTACAAGAGCTCTTGTGGATCTGTACGAGGAAAAATTAACTTTTAGAGTCGGGAATGAAGAAGTTGTGTTCTATACTAATAAATCTTCAAGAAATAATTCGAGAGATATTCATTCCGTTCATTGCATCAATATAATCGATTTTTCAAAATACAAGCAGAGTAGTGGTAGTACCACTTCTCATTTTGATGATTTTCTTCCTGATTATGAAGCATTTTGCTTTGATATCGAAGAGAAGAGTAGTGTCAGTACCACTTCTCAGTCCGATAATTCTCTTCCATAATACGAATCATTCTGTTTTGATGTCGATTATATCGAAGAGAAGAGTAGTGGCAATACCATTTCTCATTCTGATCTTTCTCTTCTTGAATATGAATCATTTTATTTTGATCTTTCGATTGATCCGTTTCCTCCTGCAGATATGAGTGATTCTCATCTTGAGGAGTTCGCCGATGAACTCGCTAACATCATATCTCCACCAGAGTATGATCGTTTTTATTTCGATATTGAGCCCGACCTAGAAGAGTTGACTAGATGTTTGGAAGAAATTATATCTTAAGATTCAACCAAGGAACTTACAAGTCTTGAGCTTAATGATTTACGTCTTCTCTTATCAGATTGTGACTCCGTTTTTTCTAAATTTTTTTCTGAGATCGATCTTTTAGTCTCATTTCCTTCTGAAAATGATGACAAAGTTTTCGATCCTGGAATTCTCATTATTGATGAAGTTTTCTCGGAGGTGGTAAGATTTGATCCTTTCCTCTCCCTGACTCAGTCAGTATCTATGACGAGGGTGATGGAGACCCCTTCTTTTGGTTTTCATCATATGCCATCACCTCGACCTGCTGCATACTCACCTAAGGTGGTGATGTATTGCTATTACCATCCTCACCTCACATCGGGTGATGGATTTGACCATGTGCCTAAAATGAAATAACCCTAGAGTCAAGCTAGAGACTCGAACAAAAACAAGCGCTTCTCGGGAGGCAACCCGTGTTATCCTTAATATTAAATAAGTAGCTTGCTACATTAGGTTTATTTCGTACTAGTATTAATATAATAGTAGTATTAGTAATGAATAAGTGGGGTGTATTTTTAGCCTAAGTGTGGGGGAGTGCTCTCTCCATGTTGTGTTTCATGGTTCTCGTTTTTGCTTGCAGGATTCTTTAAGATCGTGAAAACCTGTGCTTGTTTTCAATCCTCCAATCGCCCGGTCTTCGATCTTTTGCTTATTTTGGAATCCTCAATCCTGATCATGTATATTTATTGTGTTTTCCCTTTTCACACTTGGAATTTTTTGCATTTGCCTTTTTCGTTCCTAAGTGTGGGGGTAAAACCCGATATTTTTGAACATTGAGGCCAATTTTCTATTCTAAGTGTGGGGGAGATTTCTACCGGATTTCTGCCAAAATATGATCTTACCTGTGCCTTGCTGTGTCCCTCGCAACCCCGTTTTGACCTTAGTTTTTGCCTAATTTTATGCTAAAAAAATAAAAAAAATAAAAAAATAAAAAAATAAAAAAATAAAAATAAAATAAAGTAAAAAAAAAAAAATAAAAAAAATCTCTTAGTTATTGTTAGATATGTTAATAAGTAGGCCCGTAGAACTAAGAATATTTTGACTTGACTGAGTATTAAACTCTAGCTTTTCCCTTAGCTTTCGAGACTAAGCGTTTGCTAAACTTTAAAATTTTGCAAAGAACAAAAAATGGTAGAGTTAAATATAAGTTAGATGCTAAGCGTAGAGTAGTTGGATCTCTTTAGAGTTCATAGAGGTTAATTGTGACTTTTTGCTCCCACCAGCTCAATAAACGTTACATAATTGTTTAATAAATAAAGTTACTTTGGTTTTTGCGATTCTTAGTTTAGATCCCTTCGTAGAGATTCCTTTTGGTGAAAGTAAGGTACACATCGAGGTTTTATCAGTGTTGTAGGGAAATAGGCTACCGATTCCTGACGGCTCGCTACCATTGTCTAGGTAGTTAAAAGACCACCAGACATGAAATTTGGCTATAATAATAATAATGTAATAAACTGAAGCCGAAATAAGACCACTACATCTTGTCGGTTAGGACGCTCAGTGTTGCAGTCGTTTAAAGGGTGGAGGTAATAATAATAATAAGAACTATGGGCTGATAAAAGATTACTGGACCATGGTCGACTCGCATACCGATGTGGCAGTTTTCAAAAGAAGGCTCATAGTAATAATAATAAATCCGAGACTGATAAAAGTTTACTGGACCATGGTCGGCTCGCATACCGATGTGGTAGTTTTCAAAAAGGTCGAGGATCTCCTGGTCAAAATAAAACTCCTGGACCATGGTCGGCTCGCATACCAATGTGGCAGTTATTTAAAGGACCGAGGGATAATAATGTTGCAATAATAATAATAATAAAGCCAAATTTCGACTCCGGAGTTATCTAAATAAAGCCTCCGTCTCTGGACTCGTAGTTGAGTTGTTTCGGATGAAATAAAAAGGATAACCCCTAAATCATGCGAAATTAGAACCTTAATGTGGACCTTATTCTCACCATATCGTCTCTTTAGGAAATGATTTCAAACTAATTATGGTTTAAACCGGTTTACTTTATGAAAATAAGGACATAATTTATTTGTCACCAATAATAATAATAAAATCCTTAGAGGGTTTAGGTATAAGGGGGCGAAAAGTAGCTATGCTTACACAATTAGCATTTATGAGTAGTGTTAGCGTCTAATTTTATATTTAGCTGCGATTTCGTTTTAAGCTTAGTTTGGGGATTGTGAAAAATCAAAGATGACGAACTCCCGTTCTTAAATCCTTTTAAATAGTTTTATTAAATTTTATCTTATTTTTTATCTTTTAATGAATAAGTGGTTAAAACGGGGGCGCTTTAAAAATAAATGATTTTTGAACCCTTTAATGGACATTTTCTGTTCTTGTTTGATGTGAGGAGTTGTTAAGTTAAGGTGGGTTAAATTATTTATTTCCGGGCATGTTTTATAAACATTGCGTGTGGGACCAACAATGGCTTAGTGTGAGGGAATTTGATGTGTGCTAAAACACACATCCTTATAACCCCATAAAACACTATAAAATGGACTAATAACACTAAAATATGCTTAATTATATTGCAAATATGTTTGTTTTGTGTTGTTATGTCTTGCAGGTACAAAGGATTGAAAACAAAGCAAAAACGGAAATTTTCGGGTTTGATTCGATCAAGTTTACTATTATTCAAGATCAAGACAAAGTCGGAAAAATTCCCCGAGCATGCCATTGGAAAGAGCACTAAATTACGAGTCTAACAGTGCTTTCTTTGCTTATTGGGTCGGCCCGTAACCCGTTATATGGGCCGGGCCAGCCCATTGTTAAGCTAGCCAAAACTCAACTCAAGCCCAGACAGCATGACGTCACCATCATGTGCAGCGAAATTAAATGAATTAGAAGTCACGTGCGTTCCCACTTAAATGGTTTGGACGAGTAACATGCTTCCATGTGGCAGGGCAAAGTTTTTATCTCTCAAATGCATTTCAAATTGGAAGAATCTTACGAAATGAATGCGTACAAAGAAAGCAAAATAGAATCACACGTGCCCTTATCCTACTGGCTCTGCCACGTTTCAGTCCGAGGTGGCAAGATCGATGCCAATCATTGGCTATTAAATGTGGCGGTGATCTTTGAGGTGTTGGCAAATTTTACCCCTCATTTGGCTATAAAAACAACCCGCTCCCTTCATTTTTCCCTAATCAGGTCTTAGCTTATTTTGAGTTTTCTTTAGTAATAGTTTAGCTTATTTCAATGTTTTAGCTTATCTAGTTTCCTGAGCTTATTGTAAAAGCTAATATTAGCTTATTGAATGATATAAGTGTTTATTGTTTATGAAATACAAGTTTGTTTTAGCTTATTTTGTCTTAATCATTTTCGTTAGAGCTTATCACCTAAATAAGCTATTCGTTTGAGCTTATTTTCTCAGCTTATTTGTTCCAAACTTCTTAAAAACTTTTAGATCTTATCCTATAAGCTGTTATAAGCTTATTCGACTTCATCTTTTAAGTTTTTATGTAATTTCGTTTGTAATAAGCTAGAATAAGCTAGGATCCAACTTATTTTCGTGTTTAAGCTATTTTAGTTTTCTTAGAAGCTCATATTATCTGAAATAATAAGCTTTTAAATAGCTTATTCGTGTTCATTGGAGCTTAATTGGTTTAGATCAAAATTTTCGTTAGTTTATTTGTAAATTCGTGTTGATTTAAGTCGTTTGAGTGCTTTAAGCTTATTTACATTTCTAGTTACTGATTTCGTTTGCTTATTAGTTTAGTTTTGAGCTTATTTCGTTTTTGTGTTGGCTTATTAATAAGTTTTAGTTTTAGATCTCGGTTTAGCTTAATGTTGTTTTAGCTTATTGTCTAGGTTGTGAGTTTCAATGTTTTTTTTTCAGTTTTAGAAGTGCTTATCTCGTAAAATCAGTACTATTGGCTTATTTGTAATGCTTATTTTATATGTGTCTCGTATTTTTTAAATTACTAGTGCTTATATGGTTTTAGCTTGTTTAGTTCTAATTGCTACTCGTTGCTTATTTGAATTAAGTTGTTCGCTTAATTGTCATCATAGCTTATTCTATAAACTCACCGAACTTCACTTATTTGTTAGAAAGAGCGTTATTGCGTAATATAACTGCTAAGCTGGATCTATTTCACTACTGGTTAGGGGCCTTGCTTTTGGGTGCAAAATTCTCATTTTGGGCTGTCGATCTCTAGTAACATCTTAATTAGGCCTTAGTGACCCTGTTGGGCCTGTTTTGTATTCCTGGGCTTGCGTGCTTAGTTTAGGCCTAATAGTAAGTAGGAATTGCAAATTGATGTTATAATTGTTTACTGTTAACAAATTTTGTTTTGTATTTGTTTGTGATTTTGGTACAGGTCAACTGATGAGGCGTGAAGCTTAAGGGTTTATTTAGCTAGACCGAATTTGATTATTTGTTTTAGCTAAATAAATCGGGTAGCTATCGTTTACTTGCGGCTCTCCAATTTGGTCTCATTTTCTATCATTTTTCAATTAATTAGTGTAGCTTAGTATAAAATATTTAACTTTGTTTATTTGATCATTATGCGTAGTGAGTAGTTTTATTAGTGCTTGTTAAGTGATATGTGATTTAAATTAAGTGTGGATGAAAAAAAGTTTAGTTGATTTATAATCTTCTATATTTAATTTGTGTTGTGAATTTTAAAAGGGCAAAATCCGAAAAATATAGGACCTAACAACGTCTATTAATTAAGATCTTTTTATGAATTTATTTATCAACATAAACCAACGTTGTAAATAATTATCTTTTCCCTAAGGAAATTAATTCGTTAATTAACCTTAATTCACACTTAATGAACCTTTTCACATCACTTAACAAGCATTTTCATCTTATAAATCTTTTAGATCATTTTAGCTTAACTCTCGTAGTTTAATTGCTTAGTATAATTCTAGTATTAATAGTAGTATAATTTTTAGAATTAAAAAAAATTATTTTAAAACGAAATATCTTAAAAGATAAAAACCATTTTCCTTCAAAAACATTCACATGTTATTTCCATTCATCTCTCGCCTGATACGACACTCGAAGATAGACTATTAACTTTTTTAAAAAGTAGAGATTTTCATATCTAAACGGGAAATACATATAATTATACGACACGAAAATGCGTTTAACTTGATCACATCCATGTTTAAAAAGGCGCGCCTTTGACTTGGCACCAAGAACGTCCCTAAGGCTGAGGGTGGCCTCACACGTACGAAAGTTCGAATAAACTAGTTAAAATAAGCTTCGACTTAGCTTATTTTTGAGTTTAAGCTCGTTGTTGTTCCAAAAGCTCTTTGTTTCGATATGATAAGCTACTAAATAGCTTATTTGTTGTCGTTAGAGCTTATAAAGTTGAAAAGTGGATCGATAATAGCTTATTTGGTTGTATAACACAAATAAGCTCAGTAGCTTATTCGTCGTTTCAAATCTGTTTTGGTTTAGCTTATGGATTCAGTTAGTGCTTATTTCAGATTTATGTTGGCTTATTGTTCGGTTGTGGTTTAGATCTTGATTAGCTTATTAAACCTGATTTAAATTCGTGTGATAAGTTTGATTTCAAATTAGCTCATTATACTTTTCGAAATCCTTTGGAAATATTTTTCTAGTGTAGTTTAAGTCTCGAAGTGCTTATTTGGGTTGAAATTCCAGTTTTGTTGCTCATTGTTGCTGTTAGAGCTTATTTGACATTCATATTTTATTTTCAATTTGCTTATTGTTTCATTTTTAGCTTATTAGTGTAGATCTCATTAATATATTACACATTTGTGAACAAATCCATTGTCGTTTTGACAGTGGGCCACATTGCTACAGTAATGGGCTCCCATTTTTGGGTCAGCCCGATTTTGGTTTTTTTTTTATTATTTTGTTTTTTTTAAATTTGTATGCACAAAGTAGGAGGAAAAAAATATTACAAAAGTTCCAATTTATTCAGATAAAAAAATACCCGCGGAAACATCTTTGATACCTAATAACTTTAAAATAATCGATATGGTCACAAACGTACAACCCATTATATTAAAACAACACTTTAAACATGAGGCCCAGCACATACGCCATATAAAAAAATTTATTACTAATATACACATTTGTCGACAAACTAGCCTAAAATTCGCATAAAATGTGGCCCAAAATCTGGCCCAAAGTAAAAAAAAAAAACTAGCTCAAAATTAGCCTGAAATCTGGCCCAAAGTAAAAAAAATACAAAACGGTCCCTCAACTTTTAACTATTTACGATTTTCTTACACAAAAAATCCCGTAAAAAATTAACAAAAAAAACACGTCAAGTTTTTATTGTTCACAACTTTTTTACATTCATCGGCCCAAAAAAAAGATATCGAACCGTCCCAAAAAAAGAAAATATTCGGGAAAAAATTAACCCGTCCCAACGCAAAATTTTTTTTTCCCGAATCGTACAAAAAAACGTAATATCCGGGAAAAAATTAGCCAAAAAAAAAAACCCAAAAATAGCCTAAAATATGACCCAAAGTAAAAAATAAAAAATACAAAACGGACCCTCACCTTTTAACTATTTACAATTTTCTTACAAAAAAAGAAAATATTCGGGAAAAAATTAGCCCGTCCCAACGCAAATTTTTTTTCCCCGAATCATACAAAAAAAGAAAATATTAAAAATTAGCCCCGCCATAACGCATCGCCAAAAAAAACCCCCCAAAACGTAAAAAAAAATTATTCGGGAAAAATTGGCCCCGCCGCAACGCGCGGGTTCTTTTGCTTGTTAAGTTACATATTTGAAAAAGGTGCTTAAAAGTTGAGCTTATTTTCTCGGTTAGCTTATTAGTTTTAAGAAATGAATTAGATAAATCAGTTTACTGTTTTGTAAATCTCATGTTATAAAATCCAATTTGAATACCTGTTGTGATCACGGCCCGGCTTTAGGTCTTAGCCCGAAATATTTTTTTTTGGAACGGCAATTTGTAGCTACATGGCCCCTAGCCCAGAAGGCGTAGCGAGCCCACACAACCAGGTTGGGTCCAGCCCAGAATGCAATGGCACCCTTCCCTTTACACACGCGGGAGGAAACCCCTATCGCCCTAGACAAGACTCGAACATGAGACCTTGCCTAGGAGGGTAAAACCTCCATACCATTGGACCAAATGCACGTTGGTGTCTTAGCCCGAATTAGAATATCACTTTTGGGACCTCGTTGGATTAGTGTAGAAACATAAATTGAAATTGTTGAATTGTTAACTGTTTTAACGAACAGTTTTGTGGTTTTAATTTTGTGACGAAACCGGTTCAACTCATTGGCGAGAAGCTTAAGGGTTTAATAAGCTAGATAGAATTTGACTATTTTCTTTAGCTTATTAAATCGGGTAGTTTTATTCGTATCGGTTTCATCATTCTGGTTCTAATCTTATTCCTTTTTCAATCCATAGTAAAAAGTAGCATAATTTGTAGTTTTATAATATGTTGATGCTTATTAGAATGATTGTTGTTAGCTTAATTGTTATGATTAGTGAGTAGTTTATTAGTGCTTACTAAGTGATTTGTGGATTGGAAATTAAGTGTGGATTGTAAAAAGGTTTGTTAATTAATTATCTTCGATTATTTAGATTTGTAGTTTGAATGTTTTAAAGGGCAAAATCCAGAAAAATAGTCAAACTACACATCTAGTAATTAATATATTTTTAAGAGATTTCGTCAAAATAAACCAACGTTGTGAGATAATTATCTTTTCTAAGAAAGTTAATTCGTTAAGTAAAACCTGAATTCACACTTGAGGAACTTTGCACGTCACTTAGCAAGCATGTTCGTCTTATATCTCTTTTAGATCATTTTAGCATAATCATAGTAGTATAATTGTTAGTATAATTTTTTACATCTTTAATTAGCATAATCTTTAATATTAAAAGTAGTTTTTTTAAATCAAAAACCAAAAAATTAAAAGATAATCGAGCATTTAATTTCAAACATAAACGTGGTTTTCAATTCAATTCTCGGTGAGATTTCGACCCTCGGAAGCTTAACTATTACTTGTCCTACGAATCAGTTTTTATTATGCGGTGATGTGTTGTCGTGTAGGGTTAATTATTTGATTATCAAGTTGTAAATTTATATTTAGCCGACAAACCTAAAACAACACTTTAACGAGCAATGTACCCGGTCAAGATGGAGTTCGCGGTAAGTAGGGTGTCGAACACTAAGAGTGGAATATTAATCCTATATTCTATTAGTATTTTAATTAGTCTATTTACTGGTTATACCTATGCTATGTACGTTGTCTATTGATGTAACACCCCCAAAAAATCACAACGCAGCGGAATACCACTTGGGGTGCTACTTCATAATACACAGCGCTAGATACAAGAGAA
>BQNB010206690.1:0-10531 GCA_026074375.1 Tanacetum coccineum | reverse complement strand
GCGGTGATTAATATATATTCCCAAATTCGGTCAAATACCACCTGATGCGCGGATCGACCTTGATCAAAACGCAACACTTTAGTCAAAATGCAATGACTTTAGTCAAAACGCAAGAGTTCTTGGTCAAAACGCAATGACTTTAGTCAAAACGCAAGAGTTCTTGGTCAAAACGCAACACTTGATCAAAACGCAATACTTGATCAAAACGCAACGTGTCTACTCAAAACGCATCGTCTACTTAAAACGCAACGTGTCTACTCAAAACGCAACACTTCTTGGACACAAAACGCAATGGATAAATAATTTGGGCAGAGTAACGTTTTAGTCAAAACGCAATGATAATCTTCAAAACGCAACCTGTGGAGACAAAACGCAATGGTCAAACTCCCCCCCCAAAAACGCAGTGACCTCCAAACGCATGACCCTCAAAAACCCCGCAGTTGACTCCAAAACGCAATCGACCTCAAAACGCAATGCCACTTTTCCCAAAACGCAGTGACCAAAACACCGCAATGGTTCCAAAAAACGCTAGTTCCACTCGTTTTTCTTCCCCAAAAACCGCAATGTCTCGAATACCATAAAAAAAAACGCAAAAACCAAGAAATATTGTCCAAAACCGCAAAAACAAAGAACTTTTTTGTTACCCCCCCAAAACGCAGTGACGAAAAAAAAAGCTTCAAACTTGCACGATATTTACCCCTTTTTGTGCCCACGAAAATTTAATTGGTAGAAAACCTCAAACTAAACATAAACAAGGGTTTTTTTGTTGTTAAAAAGCACAAAAGGGTAAACACAACATTAAAAAACAAAACCTTAAACCACGAAAAAATCCAAAATCAAAAAACGTGGTTTTTTTTGCTTTGTTTTAAACTATTTCGAACCAAAACAACGAAATGAAAAATAAAAACAACGAAATTCGGCAATGTTTTTTAAACCACGAAACAAACACAAAAAAAACATAAACAACCCGAGGCCTCCCGATTAACCCAAAATGTCCCCCGGTAAACCCTTTTTATCACTTCCAACTTCAAAAGAATTAACAAGAAAACGAATTAGGAAAGAAAGTTAGAGAGAGAAATCTTAGAGAGAGGAAAAGTTAGAGAGAATAAATGAAAAAGTTGGATGATTAACCTTGGAAATTTACAAATGAAAAAACCAAACCAACCCCAAAACCTAGCCTTGGTGAATGTGTAATTTAAGGCTTGCCAATGCCATAAGTTAATTCCCTAAACGGGCCCCCGGGCCCTCGGTTTTACTTGGGCTTTTTCACCCGACAATAACACCGGGAGAACCCGGTAAGATTACATTTACGAAGAGCCCCGTTTACCCGATGGTAGCATATTACAAACGTTATAAATTTATTTAAATGACTGAGACCCTAAGATGGCTTTTAATGAACCGAACTACCATTTTTTGGGTTCGACGTCATTTATTTTGAGAGCTAACAACTAAAGATTAGTAAATTCCCATAAACAAGTCCTTTTAACAACCTTAAAACTAGAAAAAAATTCAAAAACAAACACCCTCCTTTTTGTGGGCTTATTCCTTAGCCAACTTCACGGCTCAAAACCAACCTAAATAACCCAATCCAAAAAATCAAAACAAAATATTTATAATTAACAAACCTATACCACAATCATACATACAGCATTCCCTTAAGATACCATTCTAAGGTGTTTGTTCCTAAGCATTTTGGCCCCCTTTTAATCTTTATACAATGTTTGTTGAAAGCAATAAAATCAAGAATTAGGGTTTAGTCATATTTGGAAAACTAGGTTTTCTTGGTATTTTATAATACAGGCGATTTTAAAAGACAAAACAAGGGTTTTTAGCACTTAATTTTGTCCATCATCCCCTAAACATTCCAATTCCTCAATTAAGGTTTATCCTTTAAGCCACTTTAAACCTTTTTTTCCCCCCATCAATAAGATTTAACTATGTAAATAGGGTTGATGTTTATGTAGTATGGGGAAAACAACCAATTAAGGGATAATGGTTTTAAAAACTTTGGTAAACATGGAAATTTTATTCCCTTGTAAATATCGTTTTTTTAATTTTAATGAATAAACCTTAATGACACATGTTTTGTAAATGGGAATGGGTAAAAAAATAATGAAAGTTATAAAATTGGAAACAAAAGTAAAATATAAACAATCCTTCAATATAAGCCCCTTAAAAAAGTGGTTTTTTTAATATTAATATAATAATGGTTTTTATTTAAAAAAGTGCACTCGGACTAAATAAGTTTAAATTAGATAAGAGAAATGCCAAAACTGACAAGTATTAAATGTTGGATTATGAAACTTTTTAGTCCCCCATGATATAAAATGGAACACTAAATAAATAAAAAGTTCATATCGAAGTAAAAAAGACTTGAACACAATATGGGGTTTATGTATGTAAACATGGTTATGGATGAAACTCTGTAGTAAAAAGGGGTAAAACATTTATATGGAGAATTTATGAAAAGGGAATAAAAAAAATGTTTATATTAAGGGAATTAATGACCTTTAACAAATTGGGGAACAAATTAATTGAAAAAACAACATGTTTAATATAAAGACATAATTAAAAAGTATATAGTAATATTTAAAGAGTGGTTGGGCTACACAAGGGGTGGGGAATTAACTTAGTTAGAAAAAGAGTAAAAAAAACAATCGTATTATAAAAACAAGTGTTACATTCTATATTTCAAAAAGGGCATATATTTGATTCATGTACAATAACAAAACCAAATATATTAATTGTTATTTAAAAAAGACAGTAATGACGAAAATCTAAAAGGGTTAAGAACAAAACTTCTGGTTTCCCAAACGGATAAAATTAACCGAAAAAAGTATTACGCTAATTACCGAGTTTTATTAACGTTACTTCCAACGAATTATTATATAAAAATAACTTATATAAAAAACCTAAATGCAAAGAAGCAAAGTTTTGATAAATTTTTTAAACTAAATACAACCAATAATTTTTTTAGGATTTTCCCCAAAAAAAATAGAAAAATAAGAATCCGTAAATTTTTTTTCAATTAAAAAATCCGAATTAGTTTATGAATTTTCCCCGCCGGGTTTTTTTGTACGGTGAAAATTAAAAAAGTTATTAAATAAAAAAAACCTTTAAATAAACTATGAAAACAGTAAACAACGTTGTATTCATGGCCAGTAAACTTTAATATTTTTTGTAAAACCCTAATAAATTGGATATAATTTATCAATAAAACGAGAACGTGGGCACAAACAGAAATCACTAAAAAACGGAGCTATAACGACATAAAAAAAGACTTTAAACGGGTTTTTATTACGATAAAATAAAAACTCATAAAAATAACTCCCTATACACTGGGTATTGAAACAGTTAACAAGTACTGTTTCAATCAAGGAGGGTCAAAAAATATGGGAAAAAAATGTCCATATAAAAGATTAACTCGTTCCAAATACGATAAACGTAAAGGGCCACAATAAAGAAACGACAAAAATCGAACTTAAAACCCCCAAAGTTTAACGCCCAGTTTTTACTAACAACGATAATGTTAAAATAAAAAACCGTATTTTTAACTTATTACAAACACAATTTTTAACCAAAAAACAATTTAAGAATGGTGGATATTGAAAAACTATAAAATAGCACATATGTGGTGGTAATAAGTTTTAAGCCAAAGGTTGCCTTAAAATTAAACTAAGGGGGGAGTATTCCCATAAATGATGCCCTCCATTCCGGGTGACCCGTCAAATCGACCGAGTTTTGGTTGGAAGTTTTTTTTACCGAATTTTTTAAAGTGGGGGTCCTTACTACTCCCCCTCTATAACGTACACTACTAATGAACCTCTGAAAATTTATTGAAATAAGCCTGAAACGATAGTTAAAGATGACCCAAAATATTAGGAAATAATCGAATATTGGTTTTAAATCAAGGTAAACATTGGATATAACTTTTATACGACCCCCATAAAATTAAATAGGATTTTGCCAATCTGAAAACGATTTGCGTGGAACCGCTTTTTTTATCTTGCGATATTGGGATTTATCTTGAACCAAGGGGTGAAGTTTATTTCCATAGGGCCCCCACATTTTTAAAATGATTCTCAATTTCAATGAATGTTTATAACTAAAAAGGGGTTGAACCATGGGCCATTGTTTATAAAATTGGGAACCGCAAAGTGGAGATATTTATATTGGGATACAAAAATGTTTGGCCCCCAAGTACGATAAAACCCAAGCTGGAGTAGCCCCCCCTCCCCCCATTATCCCAAAGAAGACCTGTTACATTGCCATAAGATGTACAAAGTTGTTTAAATACAATTAAATGTGGAGCGCGAATGTTATGAAAATAGATCTATATTTAAGTAAAAACGACCATTCACCCCGTTCCGGGTGACCGTAGTTATAATCACCGGAAAATTGTGAAACATATATCAATTATCATGTTCCTGAATTTGGGGGAAAATGTTTGGGTTTAAAAAACATCTAATCGGCCCAAAGAAATTGGCAAATAAATAATTAAAATCCAAAAAGGAATTCGTCCTCGAGCTATTTTCAAGCACGTTTCATGAGCTGTAGGTGAAAAATGTAAAACCCCTGGTGGTATTGTATTGGGTCCCACCACCCGGCAATAGTGGTTTATTGTTTTTGCATTATCAAACATGGGGAAACGTGTCCTTGCGGTCCTGCCAAATATTTAAGAATGTTGTATCAAACCCTATTGAATTACTACCCAAACAATTATTGTTTGACCGTTTTTTTAAAGCAAAAATGTTATTTACAAGGAAAGATCAAGTAAAAAGCAATAAGGTGGTGCCCCAAAGAATACAGTAAGTTAGGGAAATTTTTTGTTTTTTTGGGAAGTCATCATGCAAAGAGATAATGGTTTTTTATTATTTTTTTATTGGTAAACGTACCCCATGGTGATCGTGAAACCAGTTTATATCATTTTTAGGTGTAATCATAAATAAGGGAACAAAGTTTTAAAAGCTTCCGGGCTATTGGGTACAAATACTTGTTAATAAATCCAATGTTCAGTCAGTTTTTAAAAAACGACCTTTTTTTTGGTTCCCCCCGTTTTCTTATTATATTATCTTTGTGGTTAAAACCAATGTATCAGTTTTAAAACGACTTTTTGGTCGTTCTATATATATCTTGTGTTATTGATCTATGAAGTAACACGCCCCTGAGATCCTTATTCCGCTGCGACCCAATTTGGGGGTGTTACATATTCCCACAACAAGAATTCATAAAGATCATCTAATTGAGCAAATAATTAGAGATTTGTATTCAGCTCCAATAACAAGAAGGATGTCATAACAAAATCTTGAAGAACTTGGTTGGTGAGCTACATAAAAAATTAGAGGAGAACAAATCACAAAGATTATCAAAACTGCTTATTTGCCTATTTTCTCTCACAAATAGAACCCAAAAAGGTGATACAAGCCTTGACAGATCCAAGCTGGATAGAAGCAATGCAAGAGGAGCTTCTGCATTTAAACTTTAAAAGGTTTGGACTCTGGTGGATCTTCCAAAAGGCAAAAGGGTTATTGGAACTAAGTGGGTGTATAGAAACAAGAAAGATAAGAGAGGAATTGTAGTTAGAAATAAAGCAAGACTGGTTGCATAAGGTTATACCCAAGAAGAAGGAATTGATTATGATGAGGTTTTTGCTCCTGTTGCTAGGATTGAAGCAATCAGGTTATTTTTTGCCTATGCATCATTTATGGGACTTATTGTATACCAAATAGATGCGAAGAGTGCCTTTTTATATGGTACAATTGAAGAGGAGGTGTATGTGTGCCAACTTCCTGGTTTTGAACATCTACAATTCCCTGATAAGGTTTATAAGGTAGAAAAAGCTTTATATGGTCTACATCAAGCTCCTGGAGCCTGGTATGAGACCTTGTCTACCTACTTATTAGAAAATGGATACAAAAGAGGCACTATAGATAAAACTTTGTTCATCTTCATCCAAGAAAGACAAGGTGGAAATATCCTGTTAGTAAAATAGGTAATATTATTGATAGAAATAACATTCCTTTTGGGTCCTTACAAAGTAAGTCCCCCCTAGGTGATTAGGAAAATTTTGGGAAAGCATTGAAATTGCCACCAAGGAGATGACCCAGATGATTTTATTTCCCTATGGAGGGAGCCTCACTTTCTTCTAAGGATTATCCACAAGAACAACAGAAAGGAGGATTGGTAAATCCCCTTTCCATAGCCCAAGAATAAAGTAAGTGGCCTGATAATAAATTTAAAGAAGATTGTGAATTTATACTTTACAGATAAAGAACTAGCAAAAAGCCTTCCAATAGAAGACTAAACAAGGCACCATTAAAACAAGGAATGAAAATAAGCCTTAAGGAATTATGGGAAATGGTTTTTCAAACTATATATAAAACAATGATGGAATCAAATTGATGGTAAACATAAATAGCAGTTCTTTTCCTAGGTCTAGGCCTGACATTAAAAATGATATTGTTGTTTTGTGCTTTGTTGCAAATGGTACCCAAAGTTTTTACACCAAACAAAAGAACCTTTTTCGACAACTTAATGATAGTGGGGAAATCGGAACTTTTAGATTACTCTTATAACAAGGACAACCTAAAATTGGGCCCTTTTGGGTATCCTAGGGGATTCACCCTATTTTACTTGGAAAAAGCTTTTTCTTTGATAGTGGGTAAATTATGCCTTAGAGCCCTGGCCCTATTGACAGTGTGGACATCCACAACATGGAATGTTGTTTTTGGTAAAATTTTCTATTTTCTTTTGGCAAAAAGGTATGAAATTTTTTTCCCATGGCAATGTTAACAGGAATAAGACACAATTAAAGTTGATTTTATACCAATTCCTACACAAACTGAAGGCAAATAAGTAAATGTTGGCCCCTGCTGACTAAATTGGCTTGCATGGGCCCGGTGAGTTTTTTTGATGGATCCAAAAAACCAACATGCTTTTTGATTATGGGTTGTTCAACTTCAATGACCACCCAAGAAAATCACATTGAAATAATGGACGAAAGCCACCCATAATGTAATGTGAAAGAAATCCAGTTTTGGTTACATATCGTAGGAAAGCAAAAAAAAACCGCGAGGCGACAAATGTATGTGTGTGTAGGGGGGCATCGAGGATATGATAAGTGGGGGGGAGGGTTGGTTTGTGTGATGCGACGTGGGTGGTAGCTGCGAGTTGTAGGTTGGTAATTGTCACGATCGATTTCTCTGGGTGTACTAAAAGTTAATTCATTTTGGAAGACAGGCGTATATACAGATCGCTTGCGGAACATTGTAGAGTCTGTGACAACGCATCATTCGCGAATGTTGAATTCCAAGTGGATCCAAGTGAAATTCAACACAGACCACCAATGTATACCCATGATCATTCCCCCTTACAAAGGCTTTTGGGATGTATTAGGCATGTATAACCTTATCTGAATTGTCTAGGATTGGAGATTTACTTAATCTCTTAAACCAAATTGTTGTGGTGTAAGAGTGAGGGAGATTTAAATTAAGGGTGGTGTTATTGGTTTTTGTTTTTGGGGGGATTGAATTTGAAAGTGGTGAATGTGTGATAAGTGGGTTGTGAAGAAATTGAAGGGAAGCCATTGAATTGAATTTGATTTGAGGTGTTGGAATTGAATGCAGTTTGATTGTGTCAGAGACTCTGTGTGATGAACGGGGTAGTCTTTACTTTTCCTTTTTTTGGAAAAGACAAAAAGTAATGACTTTTAGAGGGCGTAGTTTTTTCAGAAATACCTCTTAACAACATTTTAATCCGACTCATTCAGACGTGGTCAGATATTTAGGTCATTAAGACTGTTTGTTTTTTCATGTCATTCAGAGGCGGTAAGATCCAAACACTGTTAAGAGCGTTTGTTTTTTTCTGGCCATTAAGAGGCAGTAAGAGGCATAAACCTCTTACTGGACTAGATGTGGAGGGGTGTCTTAACACCTCTTAATGTCTTTTTTTTTCGACTTTACTTTTATTGTTTTATTTTATTTCTTATTTCACTTTTATATTTTGTATTAAAAGTATTAAATAGAATGATTGCATATGTTTTGTTATATAAAAAATGTATAAGATGTTACGTGTCAATTTATATTTTGTTCAAATTAAAGGGTACGATTTTGGACCCATACATCTTAATTCTAACGTGGCTCATTTAGTTAATCGTTTTAAAAGTTCAATTTAAACTCTAACATGTTTATTTTTGTCGAATAAACATGAGATTGCATTTTTTTTAAATACTATAACTTTAAATTGATTATATTATAAAATTTGTTTTTTATTTAATAAAAATTATTTTTTTGTGCGAATGCAATCATTTTATATTTAAATTGTGAAAACTATTGTTTAACACATCTATACATTTTTACCAAAACAAACAGTTTTATTTTATTCATATTCAGACTTCTCGACCACTTATTCAGATTAAGATGGGAATCAGATTCAGACTTTTCTACCGAATATTCAGATTCAGATGTGCGAACCATATTCAGATTCAGAGTCTCTTAATAAACAAACAGTACCTTACATTCTCACCATGTCAAGTAAAGGGTACAGTAAAGACGAAGGCTCTCCACTCCTACATGGCATTCTCTCTCTCTCCTCTTCACCACCTCTTCACCATACCATGCTAGCTAGCCACTAGAGATTTTTTTGGTATCTCGTCACTGGGGAGTAAAAAAAAAACTTTTTATTATATTTTATAATGTATGTGTTTGTGTGTGAGTGGTGGGGCCCAAATGAAGAGGTATGGGTGTGTTATGAGTGAAGGGGTATTTTTGAGTGGGAGTGAGATGTTAGTGTGGTAGGCTGTGGGGCCCGTTTCATTTTGTGGCTTAAGCCACCATACCCCTTACTCTTAGGGTTTTTCTAATTGTGTGTCACTCTGAATGGCTAGTAGCCATTGAATGGTCATATTATCTTTCAACATCAGGTCCCACAATCATTATTTGACCATTCACAGGGTGACACGCAACTTCTTAACTTGTGCCCTTAGGGCACAAGTTGAAAAAATCCTATAAAATAATGTAGTTGTTTTATATATACAAAACTTGTAAAAACTTGTTAGCATTGGAGGCAACATTTCTACATGACTTTTTAACATTCAAACATTAGCGTCACATCAGTTTTCTCTCTTCAACTTTTTACCCTCACACCCTCTCACAATTCACCTTTATCAATCACCGAAACCCTCATTGGACAAACCATTACTTTTTATTAAAAACTAAAACTTTTATTATTAACAAATTAAAAACGTTATATAGAGAAAAACGTAAACATAATTAAAAGCGTAAACGTACGAAATTAAAAACGTAAACATGGCCATTAAGATTTATAGAGGAAAAAATAACCGTTACGGTATATAAAAAATAAGTTGTGTTTAAAAAATGTTGAGTTTTAGGTATTTATAGGTAAATAAAATGATAGTGGGGAAAAATTTCTTTTATTATTAGAATTAACTACATTTTTTGTCCTTGTGGTTTACCGGGTATAACGGTAATAGTTTAAAATGTAACGGATCATGTCCAGTTTTGAACGACCCGTAACACTTTTGGTATATCTTTACTAACACTGTTATTTGACTTTGTTTGAGTGTTGGGTTAATTCCATATATACCCGAGTTTAACCTTTTAATGTCATATATGTCTAACAAAAACTCATAATGCCATATATACCCAATTTAATCACAAAATTTGTCATATATACCCAAACTAAACCCATTTTATTAATTTAATTATTTTAATCTTTTAAAAATCATAATAATAAGCATTTTGAAAGGTACAGACGATTTTACTCTTTATAAATGGAGGCAAATATTCTCGCCCTTATTGAAGCCTCATTTAGGTTTAAAAGAAAATTAACATATATATGTGGTGGTTGCATGGGTTCATGATCGATCAAACTTGCATGAACGGCTGCTCATCAGTAAATCCGCAAGGTTAGTTTTTCTAGGGTTTGAAAGTTATTAATTATCGTCTTGTGATCTTTCATGCATTTCATACTTGTTATTCATAAAAATAGATGTGCTTTATATATGTATGTGGGTGTCTTGTACGGGGGCTTACCTACTTGTGTAATTGTTAACTAAATACATAAATGCAGGGGTGTTAATAGAGGTGGTTGGTCGGTTTCGAGGGGCTGGGTTCATTCGAGTCGGACCAATTAAGATTGGGGCTACAATTCACACCCGTACCTGATCTTATAAAGTTTTTGGGTTGGTCACATTTGGTTCCACTAGGTCAGGGTATGTGTAATTCATACATTTATGTAATTTGTGTGTTAAAATTTAGAGAAATGTTGCAACAACATTAGTTGGTTTAGAGTGGGCAAGGCCAATTTGATTTTGCAGTCTGATACATCGCATAACCATTTTTTCCATAGACCTTAGAGAATGCATGTTAAAGGCATACAGTAAGGAATTGCTCAGCTTAGCATAACAATCAAGTTTCGATACTAAGCTATTAAGTTAACTCCTAAACCAGAAAATAAAAAGAAATCCAAAAGGAACCTGTTACACTTCTAATTTGTGACTTGATCACTTTCA
>BQNB010206689.1:0-10531 GCA_026074375.1 Tanacetum coccineum | reverse complement strand
GTGTGTTGAACAGCCGTCTTGAAGTTTCAAGACTCCAACACTTCAAGATCTCTAGATTTGTAAATTCTCCACCAATATTTGTTGATATTTCTTTCACGAGGTCCTGTGTAAAAATAGGAAAAAAGTGCATTCCTATCTTGGTACCTACGGTTAATTTAAGCTAAACAAAATAAACTAAATACGATTCAGTATGGCGAACACGCCGTATCATGTGCATGAATACGCCGTATTGCCATAACTGACAATAATATTTTTAAAGTGCATAAAAATAAAGACTGATAACATCTAGACAATCAATACGTCATATGGTATGGAGCGGATACACCGTATTGATATCTGGGAAGACAGACTCGATAAAAATAAATAACATTTCCGGTTGTCTCCCGGGAAGCACTTTTGTTTACATCAAAGTCTTTAAGTTAGACTTTTCTTCAGCTCCTCTTCACTCAGCTCTAGTTACCATCCATCCTTCGTCCATCATGCGAAAGATTTCCTGGTATGCTCGGTATGCATCATCGTTTGTTCTTCCTAAATCTTCATATTCATCTTCTTTAACAGCAACTATTCTTCGTCTTGTCCGAATGAATACTTGATCATCTTGAATCTTCTTATATTGCATACTGGCAGTTCGTGAGCTTTACATAATTCTTGTCTTTCATCGTGAGTTTCATTCTCATACTCTAATTTATCGTGATCATGGTAGGTAATCTCATGGCTTCCCTATCTTCTCCAACCATCATTGCTTGATTCATCATCACTGATTAAGCCTTCCATGATAGCTTTATTTCTTAAAGCTTGTTCTTTTAGCTCGCTATCCTTCAAGGCTTCGTACCATTCATAATCTTGGTAATGGAGCGAATTTCCAACTATGTAAGCTCCAGGTAAGTTTCTTCCATTACAGTATCCATCATTCTTCCAACTACATGTTGGCCATTCTGAATATCCAGTTTTATAAGGGCTTACAATAATGCTTAATTGGTGTGGGTTCAGTCCGAACTCCAGTGTCAGTCTATGGTTTCTCATCAACCCATGGTACATCTTTGTTCCATTCATAGATCTAATCATCTTTATTTTCTTCATAAGTCTTGAATCCTTTAATGTCCTTAGTAAGTGAGTCTGGATTAATTTACAAAAGATAGTTAAATTCTTTGAAGGCCTTGCATAGATGTGTCTCAAAATCAAATATATTAGTGTCAATCCTAAAGACTTTAGCAAGTTCATCTTCATTATCAGAAAACTCTTTATCTGTGAGCTCAACTTTATCATCTCCTCTAATCTAGTAAGTCCATAACGCTTTCTTTGTATAATGATCCATCGTCTTGTAGTTAAAAAAATTTGACCCCAACCATTCAGTAAATGCAACATCAGATGGATCATATCCCATATCATCATCAGCTTCATGTGACACTCGTTGCTCCAAATCATCATCCTTGTTTGAGTCGCATGGGATGTTAGCAACTTCAACCTCATATGTGAATAAATCATCATCCATTCCGCTCATCCAGTTGAATTCATTTTTGAAAACTTTGAGTGATGTACTGCAAGTGAGCGAAACATCTTTGTCGTTAAGATCCTAAAGTTTCTCGAACTCTCCTTTGATTACCTTTGTCATTCTTAACTAAAAATTAATCCAGAAAATTATCAGTAGAACTAGCGAAGGAAAGGTTAATAAAAAAAATTAAGCTTTAAGTTTGGGAGTGGAAAAGAACTTTATCAGATGATCGATACGTCGTATTCAATAGAAGTGAATACACCGTATTAATCAGTTGAATGAATACGTTGTATTGGACAGAATTTTGGATACGCCGTATCCAATGGTAGTGGATACGCCGTATCCCATGGTAGTGGATACGCTGTATCAAGTTATCGACCAGAACAGTGTATTAGGAAAACAATTAAATTAAACACACAAATATATAAGCATACAATTAAACTAACAAATATACAGAATATACAGTTGCTACAAGAATATACATTAATCTAATCTACACTAATCCTAAGGGTTAGGTCTAATCTAATAACCAAAATAAAAAATATAAAATCAAGATTGAGTTTCACTCCTCGGCAGCGGCGCCAAAAGCTTGATGTGTCGTTGTGTGGTGTATATTTTTATGATTCAAGTTTTAAATTTATATTTTGCCGACTCGACTACTAAATCAACACTTTAACAAGCAGTGTACCAGGTCGGTGGTAGATTCGTGGTAAGTAGGGTGTCGAACACTTGAAGCGAGGTTAAATCTCTCATATTATTAATATTTTGGTTTATTAATCTAAGTTAATTCTAATCTAAGTCAAACCTATGCTAATCATATGTTAGTTCTAATCCTATTTGTAACAAGTAAAGGGGGTTTTCAGCCTGAGAGATTGGCACGGGCTTGGTGGTGACTACAATCAATTCAAGACACTTTAACCCACGCAAGAAAATTAACTATAAATATAAAAGAGGGTTCGAAGCCTATTATGATAAAAACTGTATTAGCCATCATTAATCCGATTAGAAGTGGGTTGTTTATTGCAGTGCAAAGAATACATATCTCAGATGTGGTATATCATTCTTAGACTTAGACTGGACTTCTTCCTATGAGCAAGACACATTAATTCTGTCACAATTAAAGCATCCTTATTTGCTGATTATAATATATCTTAGAGATTAAAGCAATGGTGATCTTATTAAACCCTAGCTCATAGAGACTTTACCCACTTACTACTTAATGACAATTTATACTCTAGTAGTCAACTTGTCCAACTATCCAATGGAATCAGAACGTTATTTGTTGAATTATCTAGGTTCACCTGCTAGTCAACTTATTCAATAAACTAAAGGCAATATCCGAAATCTAGTTAAGCCACAAGCGTATCTTAGCACGGATTTAGCAGGACAATATTTGTGATCCTGTTATTCTAGATGTATAAATTACTATATGGAGAGTTATCCCGTCATCTAGATTACTTGGTCCGTATCACTAGATCCAGTTGAATGATAGGTCGCATATAAAACAACGTAAACAAGTGTAAATTGATAAACATAAACAATCATACAACGATAAATTAAGCAATCGAGATATAAACATTACGCTTCGTTTAACATAAAGTTTCTATTTTTAGAAAGTTGCCGAAAGTAAGGATAATATAATCCGAACTTCATATTTCATCACGAATTAACTAACGTTACGAACCCTTAGCTCATTATAAACCATATTCAAAAGTATACACAAGTTTGACTTTCAAAAGTCAAACTTTGTAGTTGACTTTTTACACCAAAAATAACCTGTTGATCCCATTTCTATAGATCGAATTCCTTAAGCTTGTTTAAGGTTTAGTTATATTAGATAAATCTATCACAACTATAGTAGAAACTGTGTTTGAATGTATTAAAGATTATACGGAATCTAATCTTTAATATTAAGAAGAATTATCAATGAAACAGTAATTCAATGAACATACAATTCAACAAATAAGATCTAATATTATTAATGATAATAATACGAATACTCTTAAAGTATTAGGGTTACAAAGACCTTGAAGCTATGAATTATATGTCTAGTTATATATCAAACTCTATGCCCTAGGACCTCTTTTTATATACCAAGGAGCCCTAGTCGGCTTACAATACTTTCCTAAGTATCCATAATCTTTTCTATAAACAAATAACTTAATACATATCATATAAGCAGTACTAACAACAAACAGTACTAACTTATTAATCTTAGCAGCATTAACTTATCTCTAAGCAGTCTTAACCTTGAGCAGTACTAATATTCACTAGCAGTAGTAACTTTGTACTAGCAGGAGTAAACACTTAGCATATTTTCACTAGCAGTACTAATATTCACTAGCAGTATAGCAGTAGTAAACACTTAGCATATTTTCTTTGAAGTTCACGAGCAGCACTAAATCCAGCTGAGCAGCATTAACACAAACATGAGCAGCAGTAATTCAAACAACATCAAGAAGACTTTTAATCCTAACATCTTCTGCTCTTTTTCTCCTCTGAATATCAACTTTTGTGGTTTAGGTATCGAGAATATGATTTAGCACACTTAAAACTCATTTTTGAGTTTTCTATTTATAGGGTCTGGAGTCGGTGTCGATACGGCGTATCCAATGTGATGGATACAGGGTATTGGGGTTTTCTTAGAGTAGGGACCACGTTTGATATCTTCTAGAATATTCATATACTATATCTCTAATACGGCGTATTGGTCTTCACTGGATATGACGTATTGATCATGTGGTCTTCGTCTTTGGTGAGTGCAGGCACAGATACGCCGTATCTTCCTTAATGGATATGGCGTATTGGTTGTTAGAACAGTAATCTTCAAAATATCTTCGTTTAAGCTCCAGAATGCGTGCCTTTTAGTCAAGTTTCACCAAGTACTCCATAATTACTGCAATTCTCAAATACAAACGATTAAGTAACAATTCTTTGCAATAATTATACAAAATGGGTTAATTACATGGGATAAATGATGCTATAAAATAGACGTTATTTGATGTCATCAAATATCCCCCCACTTGAATCCTACTTGTCCTCAAGTAGCCTTTAGAAGTTTATAAAAATGTATCCCTAAGGATATTTTCCGTTAAGCATTTATTTGATCTATTACAAGTACACAACCAAACACCTCACGAAATAGGAAGATGAAAACACTCAAATCACTCAACTAATCTATGTGGTAACATGTAACTAATTCGCTCAATTGCTCGGTCGTGACGAGTATTCTATCATAAGCTTGGCAAGGATACACATCTCCACCACTAGAGCTAAGGAGTAACAAGTTTATAAAGGTAAATATGGGTTTGTATGATAAGGCTTAGGGTTGATCATTCTACAATCTTTCACCAAAAGTACCACACCAACAAGGCAGCTGAAGCACACATACATGGCCGTAACGACGGAATAGACATGTGTGTTCGATCACATCCTCATTCGAGTTTAACCAAGGGTTAGGATGAAGAATGATATAGGGTATGGATCTTCTAACTTTCACCAATAGTAATAAACCAACAAGGCAGCTGAATCATACATACATGGACGTAACGACGCAAGGACAGATCCTTTGTAGCTTCTCTAACTCTCGTTCTGCCTTGTCTATCATCTCCCCAGTGCTGTAAAAGTAGGTCCTATTCTAAAGCAAGGCCCCCGAAAATACCACGAAAACACACGCACCCCCGTTCAACCCCCCCAAACATAACTCACACAGCAGCAACTGCCACCAAGAAACTGTACGTCTGGAGATATACAAGCTCCCTCAATTTTATTATCTCCCTAGATAAACGCCTTTGTACAATAATACTCCTAAAGGGGCTCTCCAAATACGAGTAAGTCAAGGTTAGTGTGACGACTATTACGGTTGATCCTTTCTACGCACTTCATGCTTCCTCCTAACGCTCCTCCTACGATAAAGGACCCTAAACCTGCACACACATTCACAAAGGCAACAAAGTTAAGATTCTACATACCATTCACATACATATCATAGAAACACTTTTAAAAGCTATAGCCACAGCCAACGTTCACGCTAGAGTCAGACATAATTATTTATCAAACATAGACATATTGAACGATAAGAGATCTAAAGAACTTCAACTATGATGAATCAAGCAAACTAGGATAGTATAGAAAGGGTTGGGAAACCTAAAATACTCCCAGGTACAACCTGTTTTCCATGAACAAACCCCTTTATTCTAGCAAAGTGTATATTAAAAACGTTAGGATTGAGTTTGTATATATATATTCAGACCTGCTGACTGGCGTCGCCCATTTTCCAGAGCCCGTCGCCAAGCTAGGGTTCTTTAGGTCTTCACACCTTGTGACGGTGTTCCAGACACTTTCTCATGATTCAGACGGTCAGTAGTCCTACTTGAGTCCAGACGGCGAAGGGGATATTCAGGCGGCGTCTCTAGAGCCTGGTCTTGAATCTTCATCAATCTTCATACCCGTTAGCTACCTAGTCCGTTTGCTTCCGAAATTGAGCCCAAATTACGTGTATTTCCACCAAATGTCTTCCAAATGCTAAAAATGTAAAAAGAAACAATTAAGCAAATATTTAAGACATTTTTGCATGATTATAAGGGTAAAATGACCCCGAAAAAGTGTATAAAATTACACCTCATCAATATACCAAGTAACTTCTAGAAATCCGCAATATATCACCAAATGTAGTGTTTGATAACAAGGTTTATGGTAGTGATCTTAGGAGGATTTAGTGTGAATCCTTTAAGAATTGAAGTGGAAAGTGTTTAGATTCTGAAAATGGATGGTATGTGTTCTAGATATGATGTTAGAACTCTGGGAATTCGTAGCTATAGTGGTGATTCACGGTGGTAGCATGGTGTTGTAGAGGGGTGTATTGGATCATGAGATTCTAATACCCCCTCCCTAGTTCTCCACCTCTCAAATATGAAGCCTAATATGTTGTTGTGACGTGTAAGCATGTGAAAATCCCTGGCACCAAAGAGGGATATTTATAGGGTTAAAATTTTCCTTGGGGACAGAAAAGGATGAATGTGGTCGATTTTGAGGCGAAAATTCACGTTTTTAATGCACGTCCAAACTAAAAGTGCGGCGCATATTTTATTTTTGTGCGCTGTACTTGGGTATTTCTTGAAAAGTGTATCGCACATTTTAAAAAGTGCAAACGTACTTGGGGCAATTTCAGCACTTAGCCTTTTTCAAATTTGTAGATAATTGAATTCTCTTCGTGTGGCCGCTTGAACCAACTAAACCATAGTCGTTATGATTTCACGCAGTTATGCCAAAAACACAGAGGACAGGTGTCAAAAAGCGATTCTAGCTTGAGTTATTCTTTCGTTTCTAGCTTCAAATCTTCGTTTATTCTTTCCGTCTTCCTTCCACGATCACGTACTAGAACCTACGCCTCACGCTTACGCGATCACACTTTCTCACCAATAAGCAAATATACTCGATTAAGTATTGAAATTTCTTATAATTAACCAAAATAGGTATATAAAAGCACTGATAACGCATATAGAAATATGTAGAATTGAGCGTTATCAAATCCTCCCACACTTAAATTTTGCTTGCCTCAAGCAAATCTAAGAAAAGAAATTCAGAAATAAAATTTCTTCATGACAAGACAGGAAATTTTTTTATATATTTTTAAATTTTGATAGTTTTTATTTTTAAATTTTTTTTTATTTTTAATTTTTTTTATTGATTATGAAAAAATGAAAAAATATTTTTGATTTTTAAATAAATAAGCGCAAAAGGCGCAAACACCCCCCCCCCCTCCCCCCCCCCACACACACACTTAAGGGTTTGCTTGTCCTCAAGCAAAATAAGGAAAAAAATAAGCTTTACAAAATAAATTTTGAATTTTGAAAAAAAAAATAGATTTTTAATATGTGAAAACATATATGTTTGACAATACCCACTGATCATCAACGCTGTAATAGCAATGACTAAGCCTCCGAATAAGGATAGCGCATCATTCAACTCTCTCACTCACATCACGCTGCTCGCTCGCGCTCGCGCGCTTAGTGGGTAAATGGTCATCACAGCCATTTGCTCCGACATGATCATTTCATACCACGTAGGCTGTACATGAAACAAAACTGCACGACCAAGGCCGTAAGTACCATGGTATCAAATTCAAAATGTGGACTTTTATTTGTGGTTTGTAACGTCTTAGCTAAGGATAGTCAAGGGTATCGATAAGGCATGGGAAATATTATATGGATTGGTTTTATAATTATACATGTCGACAAAGACCAAGACCCAATGTTCTGCTAGTTACGACAATCTTACAAACCGAGAGATATCGAACATCTCAATATTATTCATATTTTCTTATTTATTCGCATTTATTTTCATAACTAACACTTCCCCCCACACTTGAGACTAAGAATAAACCATAAAAAATACGAAACACAAAGTCTTGTAGGATTCATGTCCTGTTAACATGGTATCGCAAGCACTAGAACCACAACGTGGAATTCTTCAGACCAAGCGGCCACCCCCCCGTAGTCTAGCTAAAAGGTTTATTATTTAGTATCTTTATTTAGTGGATGAGACCATATGTGTAATAGATTGGCTCCAGCGGGTAAACTTATGGGTATCCTATGCACTAAAGATTAGTGCTACAAGAGGGTTTATTGGGTTTAATCTAGTGTAATTTAACTAAAAGAATAAATAATTAAATGGAATGGCTAATTTGGTTTAATCCTAAGTTGCCTCTTTATCACTTAAAAAATACCTCTATCACGCGAACGTGATCTCACTACGGTCTCGTAATAATTTCACGCACAAGTTCTAGAATTAATAAATCACTAGCACACTCATACAATTTTAAACCGATACCAATGCTCCAGAAAAAGCGACAAATTACAAATACACAGCCATAACGACAGATGAGAAACTTGCAATTGCATTCAAACCTTAACTCGAGAAAGCTAAAGTCAAAAAATTATCTTAGGTATCAAATATGGATACCTGAATTCCTTAAGATTTAAACCTTGCATTTTTTTTTGGGTGATTGGTATAATGTGCAAGTAATGTCATTGATATCGAGTCGGATCTGCTATATCAATCCGGACACATCTCTGATTTCAATAACTTTATTTATTTACTAAGTTTTATTCTAATATATTACCCTAAGTGGCAAAAGAATTAAAGATAAATTAGATTTTTATATTACAGAGGGCGAACAAAAATTATAAGTTCCATAAAAAATGAGTCTCATTTTCTAATTCATTTTCCCCCACACTTAAGTTGAGTATTATGCATAATCAGAAAATAACTTAAAAGTGGGGCAAGTGGGAAAAATAAATACAAGAGAAACGAGACTTTTCGAGACTCATGAGTGTTCGGTTGAATTCTGAAAGATAAGGCGCGAAACCAGAACGCCAACATAAGCATGTGAATTCAACCCATATAATATTATACTCCAAATATATATATGTTCCCACGTGTAATATTACCACCAATCCAAGCTCCACTTGTTTATTTAATCTGCAGACAAAACTACGGAAACCATAAAATACAATAGCACACTTTCGTAGGCACCACGGTTGCATTTAGCGTATGCAACAAGCCTTTCAACCCCTTGAATTCCTGAGTGGACGAATTATAGTCTCGTGAGGGTTTTCAGCGAACACACCCACAAAGTTTAAAAATATTTTTTTTATATATTTTTTTTTTAATTATTTATACACGATTTACTAAAACAAACACACATAAAATCTTTTTGAATTTTTAGTTTTTTTATGAGTTTTGGTTTAAAGACAAATACATATCAAGCACATAATTATTATTCAAGTTACAAAAACTTATAACTACTAGATAAAGAGATTAAAACAAATATTTTGGGTTTTTCAATTTTTAGCACAAATCAAACACACAATAATTATATAGGATATAAAACAAATAATTTACAAAGCTATATTTTGGCACACCAGAAGTGCGTCGCACTTAAAAGAAAGCGCGGCATACATTGAATAAAAAATTTATTATTATTATTTCAAATATTCAAAAATACAATGGCGGGAAATATTTAACAAAAGTGCACCGCACACAAACATATGTGCGGCGGTTTTATTATATGATAGAAGACATATTTTTAGAATTTTTTTACTTGTTATTTAATACCACAAATACAAACACATTCACAAACACAAGCAAACATAAAATAGACAAACACAAACAATCCAACTAAACAAAAGGAAATACAAAACTCTTTTTTTTAGATTTTATAGTTTTGACATTTTCTTTTTTACACGTAAGCAAACACACACAAACAAACAAGCATGCAAAAACAAATAAAAAACACATTACAAATACTCACAGTTGATAAATCAATAAGAAATTGTATCTGATTATTATTTTTATACAAAACTGATTTTTTTAATGCAGGTGGAAAGTGTTGCGCACAATGTTGTTGTGCGGCGTACTTTCAGTAAATTTTCAAAATTTTTACTCTTTTTTTTACTTCACATATGCAATGCAAGAAATATAATCAAACAAACTAATAAACTAACAAATCACATGTTTTATTATATGAACAGGAACATGTCTATAATCAAAATAAGCAAAAATAAAACGAAAACAATTTAGAAAAAAAACTTTTTGGTTTTCTGAATGACAACTAAATATTCACAAAATTACAAGGCGTATAATCAGATAAAATAGGATTTCAAATTATCACATACCTGAGACTAGAAATTCGGAGGTTTGTTTGGGTTTTGGTTTTGGTTTTAAATCAGATTCTGCTGGTGAAAATTCTGCAGAAAGTGTGACATACTTGTGTAAAGTGCAGCGTAGTTTCTGGGTTTTCAGAAAAATCGGCGCACAAATATAATGTGCGGCGTACTTCCTGAAGGAAAATGATTTTTTGGTTTAGTTTGCCAGAAAACTGTACGGCGAGTTTATAACTTTTGATTTGAAGTTAATCAATCACGAGATAGACAAGGTCACAAGACAAGTACGATGGTTTTGGTGTGAAACCGACGCACTTTGGGTATAAACCTGCAAAATAACAAACGACAACAGGGGAAGTACGACGCACTTCAA
>BQNB010206687.1:0-10531 GCA_026074375.1 Tanacetum coccineum | reverse complement strand
ATATATATTCGTACATGTGATGAGAAATTCACTTGCGCCTTAGATCCTAAAACCCCACAATATTAGGTTACGATCATTCTTTATCATATATCGTTTAACCGACAACTTTTTATTTTAGGAAACTTTCTATTTTTAGAAAGTTACTATTTTCGGAAAGTTACCATATTTAGTAAGTCTCGTTATCAAAATATATTTGTGATAATACTTAGTTATCTCGTCGGACTTTCGACTCTTAATTAATCATAAATTTCAATATTGAAACTATATTTTGAACATTACGAAAAGTTACTATTTTTACACTTTCTGTTTTCGGAGTCGACCAACGGTCTTAAAATAATTACTTACATTAGCATATTAATCGATATTATTTTATTAGTCGATATCACCTTCACAACGCGTTAAAGTTTACTAAAGTCTTCTTTGACTTTTATTTTTGACTTTTATATATTTATTTTTCTAAGTCTGACCCGACTAGAACGACCTACTAGATCACATTTTTATAACTCAGACATAAAAGAGATTTTATGCGAAACGATATTCCGGACAACTTTTTAGTTTTAGTCGAGACCCGGAATTCAATAGAAAATAACCAAAATGCCCTTACGAGAATCTGCTGAACTATATATATTTTTATAGAAATACAAAAGTTTGACTTTCGATTTTGACCGATTATATTACATTTTCACGACTTTGACCAAAAATAGATTTTATGTAGAACGTCATTCCGAACAACTTTCGTGTTTCGCCGGAAGGCCGAAACGGACTCGAAAGTACCTAAATCGTCAAATTACTAAACCTGTCAGATTTAATATATACTAAAAATGACCCATTTTTCTACTAAAGTATATATATCGATCTAGCTTCAGTTTCTTCGTTATTGGGAGTTAGAAGTCCCATTTTATATTAAAACGTCCGTCTAGGAAAGCTTTATTATACTTTATAATCAAAAACCCAACTTTTCAAAATCTCGAACCCCGAAACATAGGTATTGTTTTCTGGTCAAAACGACCCGATACAAAATGCGTTAAAACTCGTTTTGACCCAAAAACTCATCAAAAATACATCAAATATACCTTTTAATTTCATACTAATCCTACTTTAATATCAATATCACAATATTCTATACGTCGCAAGTTTCAATCGATGTCACCACATATATAAAAATCGAACCAATAAACAAAACAATCGAAATAACAATAAAAAGAATGCTCACAATGCTTATACGAAGCAAGGTTGAAAAATAATAGAGTTCGTCTCGCCCTACTCGTTCTTTAGCCCGGGCTCACTCAAACAACCCAACACCCAAACCGAACTTGAACAACTCCAAAATCAACCCAAATACTATATATATATATATATATATATATATAATTATATATATATATTGTAATATATATATATATATATCAATCCCACAACGCACCTCTTTTGTGTGTACTCGCTACCGGCTCGAACCACGGACCTTCAAAACCAATCCAAACGCACCAAAATCAACCACAACTCAATAAAACTCGCACTCCCTCTTGTCCCTCCTTGGTTCAACCTTGGACCAACAACCCAAACATAAAACCGGGGAAAAACAGAAAACTTCTTTGCTTTAATAAAACTCAACCTTAATCAAAACCTTGTTGCATGTGTATTTTTATTACATGGATGACCAATCTAGAGCTTCCTAAACATTATTTGATAGGTGGGAAAAATTAAACACCAAGAGTGGTGGTGTTTGTGTGCTCGGCCGAACCTCAAAAGAAAAGGGGAAGAGCAAAACAACTTCAAGCTTGGTTCCTTTTTTTTTCTTGATTTAAAACATCATTTGGGTGGTATTTAAATGTTTTAGCAAGATCAAACTAGGAAAATAAATGGTTTGTGTGGGTGATGGAGTTCGGCCGAACTACAAGGAACAAGAAAAAGAGGAAGACTTTTGAATGATATTTACTTGTGTGTGTGATAATTTATGTTTTTATCCAATTTGAGAAGCAAGTAAACATAATCATTTCATTATGGGAAAATTAAAAGGGATGGAGTGTTGGGGTGAACCTAGGCGTCGGCCTAGTCCCCATGGCATGCAATAATCATTTTTTTTCTTTTTAATTCTTGTAAATACTTTGTGTAAAGTTTAATTATAAAAGGTAACTTGTACAAGGTTTAACAAAACGCGAGCTCTCAAACGCGAGCGGGGGGCGGGGCCCCCCCCCCCCCCCCCCCCCCCCCCCGGGGGGGTTAGGGGGGGCGGGGGGGAGGGGTGGGGCGAGCTATGACCAGGGTCGAGAAACAAAGACGACAAGGTTTATAAAATAATATTTTACGATCATAAAAATAATAACGAGACGCGTCGTATATTTTTACAATACTTAAAACGATTAACGAACGCGCGGTCAAGCGTTGACTCGCGAAACGACAAAAATAAATATTTTAAATTTCCGTTCGTATTAAAATACGAAAATAATTATTTACGACAAATAAAATTTTAAATGTCGACGTTCGCTTACGAAAACCCGTAAAATAATAATAATGACGTCAAACTCGCGATCGTCGTACGCGTCGTGAAACTTGGGTTGTTACAAAACCAAGTTGAAGAATTCATTAGTAACATTCATAAAAAGTCGTGTGATCTGGGAGAGAGTTCATGATATCCAGTTGGATATAGAGAGTTACCAGGTAAAGGTCAGTTTAACCGCACCAACATTGAAATTTCTTGGTATTAAAGCACATGAACTATACTCAATAGTAGAAAAGCCAACTACAGGTTTGATTTACTTAAACATCAAAGATGAGAAACGGGTTATGTATTTGGTAAAGATTGTCAAATTCTGTGATGCTACGTTGGAAAGAGTCTTAAATGAAGTAAAGCTAAGGATATTTTAAAATTAGTTCTGGAAGAAATCATCTCGGATAGGTGAATTAGATCTTGATATTATGAAAGAGTTCGAAAGAGAAATATCCAAGCGTCTAAGTCACCGACAGCAAATGAGAAGGTGGGAAATTCTGCCGACGATGAAGCGTCTATAATAATCAACCCTTAGGGGGAGATTGTTAGATTAAGAAAAGTGAATATTATTAAATGAATTGCTCTTTGTATAGTTTTGTTTAGTTTATAGTTTTATTAGTAATTATAATGTAATAAATTCTAACTTGGTCAAAGTTAAGTAAAGTTGACCAAGGTTTGACTAGAGTTAGGAAAATAGAATTGGAACAACAATAAGTATAAATACCCATCTAGGAGGGGTATTTATACAAGTCTTTACATTTGTAACTTCACTTCTCCCACCCATTTCTATTTTTTCCTTTTAATGAAAACTTTAAAAATGATGAAAAATACTCTCTAGCTCATCTTCTCACATTCTATAACTTTCGTATGATATCTACTATGCAAACATGACATATAACAAAATATTTAGAAAACTTAATAAAGAAGAAGTTTATGTATTTAAAATAAGTTGTTTATTTTTTATCACAATGTTAATCGGTTTTCTTTGATGAACAATATCATAGTGTTTATTTGTTTCCTTTGATGAACAATATCACAATGTTTATCAATTAGATCACGTTGTTTATCAGTTTTTAAAAAAAAAAATTGTTATCATAATATTTATCAGTTTTCTTTGATAACAACATCACAATGTTTATATGTTAGATCACATTGTTTATCAGTTTTCTCTTTTAAGAACTTTTTTTTGTTATCAAAATGTTCATCAGTTTTCTTTGATGAACAACATCACAATGTTCATATGTTTTAATTAATTTTTTTTATCACAATGTTCATCACGTTTCTTTGATGAACAAATTTTTTATATGATGAGCTTTAATTCTACTATGATGAATATCACAATGTTCATCTGTTAGTTTTTCATCAATTCATAATAGACGTTGGTTATCAAATATAAGTTGTATTCATAATTATTTTTAACACATTAATTAAAAAAATTAAAGTTTAATAATCTTTTGTGAGAAAAATTGTAATAAAAAACTTGGTATGTTAAATGTAAGAAAAAAAATAAAGAAAGGAAAAGAAAAATATGAGTGAAATAAAAAAAATTAGGGTTAGAAGAAAGTGGAATAAAAGAAAGAGGATGGAAGAAAAAGGATTGACATTTGTCATTCTCATACTTCTTATGCTTTATAAGTTTCATCACTTTCTATTAACCCGGACCCTATTAGTTTTTCTTAAATATTAAACATCATAAGCACTTTATAATGATAGGAAAGTTAGAAATTGATATTCATTAACGGGAAACATAAAATGCTTGTTACACAATTTCTTAACTAATCTACTAAATTGCAAATGCAAAAAAAAGAAAATAATGGAAAATAAAGTTTATCTAAAAAACTACTGATCGATAACTACTACTAACTAATATTTTTCTTATGGTGATGGAAAGGCTGCTTTGGTTTGGTTTGATTGTTTATGTCCTCAAAGCCCTTTAATAGATGCTATCACAACACGGGACATCAATGGAGCA
Source organism: Tanacetum coccineum (assembly GCA_026074375.1). NCBI lineage: Eukaryota > Viridiplantae > Streptophyta > Magnoliopsida > Asterales > Asteraceae > Tanacetum > Tanacetum coccineum. The sequence continues at coordinate 6,071 of BQNB010206687.1, read as the reverse complement.
GGTTTCCAAATGTCTAGTAGAGTGGCAGATGTCATTCTTAATGGTGCTTGGAGATGGAAAATAAATAGGACAACAAGTATCTATTGATAAACTCCCTTAATGTTCTTGATATGAAATCGAATAAGCAAGACATTGTGTGAGAGGGATATTACATTTGCGGAGTTGTCGAAAGTATTTGGCGTTGTGAATGCGGGGTCAAGCGTTTTCGTCCAAGAGGAGCTGAAGTGACATGGGTAAACATTGTTTGGTTCTCTCATTGTGTTCCTCGACATGCATTTCACCTTTGGCTTATAATGAAACGCAAACTAAAGATGCAAGACTTATTGAGACAATGGGATGTCGGGGATTCTACCGACTTAAACCTATTGCAATGTCCGTTGTGTAACTTAGAACCGGACTCTCACAATCATCTATTTTTTGACTATTTGTACTCTTCGTAAGTGTAGGCTTTTTTGATGATTCGAGTTGGTTTACAGAATGTCCCGACATCCTTGGATGATATTGTTGATTAGCTAACTCCTATTGTTAAGAAAAGTTCGGTTCAAAGTATTCTTGGTAAACTCTTATTTGCGGCTTCATCATATTACATTTGGCAAGAACGTAATGCTAAATTATTCAAAAAGACAAATAGGACAAAGGATCAGGTGATTGAAGTTATATTGTCTACGGTGCGGCTCAAGTTCATCTTGTTTCATTTTAAAAATACAACTCGTATGGACAAGCTCATGGAGGACTAGAATCTACCTCGCCATATTATACATTCTGATGTAATGAGTTCGAGTTAAATTAATGGTTTTCCCCGTCCCCCCCAGTCCGACCCCCCCCCCCCCTAGGCATTTTCAGTTTTCTTATGCTTCGCCTACTTTTTGTTTTTTTCATATGATTTGCATGTCAATCTTATGAGGTTAGTGGTTGGAAGCACAAATGGTACGTTTGCTAGTAGTCGTCAATATGGTGCTTTGCCACATTGCCTGAACCTCAAAGTTTTGTTTTAATATATTTACCAGGGTAAATGAACCCTTTACCCAAAAAAGATAACAAAACCAAATTTGCACTCAACCAACCACTCCACGTGCTTTATGACTAAAAAATATATCCGAATGATTATCCTTAAACGAGTGCAATCTACATATAAAAAAGAATGATTGTCCCCAAACAGATACAATCAATAAATAGAAAATCACACATAATATACTCACTACAACACTCACAATAGAATGTAGATAGAAAGTTGAGATAATAAAATATATAGATTAGACTTAGTTAATAACCTTAGATCCAGGAAAAAGAGGAATATATATTCTACAATCTTTCACTTCAGACCATGTGGAAATAAACTATACAAAAAACACCAATGTTAAAAGGGATAAAGATAATTACAATAACGGCGACCATGTCCTTATAAACATGATTTGCAATATTTCCCACTATACTTTAATGCCCCTTCGTAAACCCGAAACATAGAACGGATTTAAATTATAATTGGTCTACTTTAATCAACCAAACTCAGTTATTCACAAAAAGCTTTATGTTGAACAATGCTCAAACCTTTTATGAACACATTTGCAACCTGATATCCAAATACACTTTCACTTTCTTAATAACAATAGATGCAACTTTATCTCTTACCAAATGAACATCTGTTTTCAAAGTGGTTAGTTTTCTTATGAAAACATGCTTCACAACAATTTAAATAGCTACACTACTGTCACAATAGAGATCAACATGAAACAAACCATCAACTTCAAAATCTTTCAAAGTATTCGAAATCCAAATGATTTCACAAGTTGTAGTTGCCATGCATCTGTACTCAGCCTCAGTTGAAGACCTAGGAATTAGTGTTTGTTTCTTACTTTTCCTAGAGACTAAGTTATTACACATATAAACATAATAACTAGACACATACTTATTTCCTGGACACATGACATTTAGCTTGGTCTGCATCTGAGAAACATGCAAACTAATACCCAAAAAAGATAACAAAACCAAATTTGCACTCAACCAACCACTCCACGTGCTTTATGACTAAAAAATATATCCGAATGATTGTCCTTAAACGAGTGCAATCTACATATAAAAAAGAATGATTCTCCCCAAATAGATACACTTGTTTATACTCACTACAACTTGATGTATCAAAGGTTTGATACTCAGTCATATTAGGCAAAATTTTATTAGTATGGGTCTCTTTATGGTTCAAAATACACTTTGCTGCAAAGGAGTTGTAGATGGTTTGCAAGCTAGCATACCATACTCACAAATCAACTCAAGACACAACTTTGTTTGTAAAAGACAAATACCACTCTTATTATCTATAACCTCTAAATATTTTAAAGTTCCAAGATATTTTTTTAGAAACTTAAACTAAAAGATTTTTGAAACTCTCAATCTCAGAAGTATCATTACGTGTGATGACAGTATCATTAACATATACTAACAAAGCTATAAACAACCTTTTCTAACTCATAACATACAAAAATAGTCATATTTTCTTTGAACAAAACCATTTTCAACCAAAGCAATAGTAAGTTTTTCATGCCACCGTCCAGGTGCATGTTTTAGATCATACAATGACTTTACTGGCTGTTAGGATTTGTTATCTAAATAACCTATATTATGATATAATTATGCAGTGAATATAGTCCCAAAAAGATATGTATGATGTGACTAATACATAAAACAATAAATATTTTGCGTACATTTTCGTTCTTGATTTGAGCAACTAAAAAAAACAAATCACCAAAGTAGGTGATCTCTATGTGTATCCACGAATAAAAAACGAACCCTAGTTTCTTATTTATATTGGATCAACACACAAAAGCATTTGGGAACCATTGTTCAATCGACTAGAAGGAAAAGTGGAGAAGAAAAGAGTTTGTGTGTGAATTGGTTATTCAAGATTAACCTAAACTAATGAATCCTCAATTCATTATATAGGATAGATAACTTAGTGACCAACTCAGACTCCACCTCCTCTTTTCCCCCTTTGTTCGGATGACCTACACCCTCCATGGGTTTCCTATTCTTTTTGGGTTATTACATAATTAGTTAAGTCCATTACTTTCCTAATTGTAAGTCTTTAGTTAATTAAATCGTCTAATGATTTAATTAAAGAACGTTAAGTCATTTCGTGATATATAAACTTAATATAATTAATATAATACAATATATATTAATTATACTATAAAAGTATTATCTAAGTCTATACATGTGTGACCTCATAGACTTACATATCTCTAGCCGTATAAATATCCGTATGACATGAGCACTTCCTAATAGCTCCCACTTGCGAAAGTCATGATCATATAATATACTATACTAACATTCGTAAGCGTCTAGCAACACGCCAATACTCCCAGAAATACCCAAGTGTAGTTTTGTAAACATCTCATTATAAATAGTTTATTCTTATTCGTCCTTTTGTTACAAATACTGTGTTATAATTAAATATGGATAAAATTCATTCCATAATTTAACTATTCAGTTTCTCGTTATTGAAATTGAACTGGATTACCAAACTTAACAAAATTCATATTGATTACACTCTGGGCAGGACCATGCAAACATGTGATTAACTCAGTGAGGGTCCAGTAGTATCTAACTCTAGAAACACGTGGAAGAACAAATTCTATATTGACTACAAGTGTCATTCATATGCTTCACAACACTTCTAAAAATAGTCTTTATAACTACCTTATTCTGGATAGTGGTTTATTAGAATCAAGAAATGCCATCCCACATGCAAGACCTGCTTGCATCTCAAGTCCGAGGATGAGTAAAAACTATATCGTATTTGGAATTCACTTAATGACGCCGATCCATAAAGTGAGTTCTCACAAGTTAGGTAGTCTAATATTCATCACCAATGAATAACATAAGAGTTTGGCGAACACATTCTTTAATATTCCAAGATTATTACCAATCGCTCACATTTGTCTTAATTCAACAATACTCCCGTGTTGTTGACTGACAATGGACAAGTTTAGAATGCTACAAGTCATCCATAGATTTAAACATGCAAATATATGACACAATTATTATAAAATGAAAACAATCATACCAAGTATATTAATTCATTGAAAAAATAATAATCGTTTTACATCCCTTTATCCAAATACTAAAAAAACACAGATCTACATGAGACTATTAACAGGATAAAGCCCAATTCCCATAGCATATTGAGTATGCTTGGTTAACGACATTGGCTTCGTAATAGAATCAGTTACGTTGTCATCCGTGTGAACTTTGTCAAGGATAATTTCACCCAACTTAACGTCTCGAATGTAGTGATATTTTCTTTTATTGTGTCTGGCACCCTTCATAATTATAGGTTCGTTGGCGATGGAAATTGTGCCTGTATTATCACATAACATCTCCATAGGTTCTTTATTAGTAGGAATGACATTTCCAAGCCCATCATTAAACTTCCTTATATAAACAACTTCCATTATAGTTTCTGAAGCAGCTATGTACTCAGCTTCTATAAAAGACATCACTATAGTGCATTGCTTAACACTCTTCCAGTTTATGGCTCCTCCATTAAGTATGAAGACATATCCCGATTAGGATTTTGTATTGTCTTTGTCAGTCTCAAATCAAACATCAGTATAGCAAGTAACTCTGAGCTCATTTCCAAGATTTCTCCCATAAATAAGAACCATATTTTAGTATTCCTTAAATACTTAAGAATAGTTTTAACAGCGGTCCAGTAACATTCTCTAGGATTTTTTTGAGATCGAGTACATAAGTTCTGCTTGAACGCCACATCAGGTCTAGTGCATGTCACTGCATACATAATAGATCCTATAGCCGATGCATAAGGAACTATTTGCATGCGTTTGGAATATTTCCATGCTTAGAGTTTTTCATCTTAAATCTCTTTAAGATTTTGTTAAGATAAGCACCTTGACTAAGAGAAATTAACCGCTTTGATATATCTATTACGATCTTGATTCCAAGGATATATGCTGCTTCTCCTAAGTCTTTCATAGAAAAACATTTTCCAAGCCAGGATTTTACTTCTTGTAGCATTAGAATGTTATTTTCCATGATTAATATGTCATCAACATATAAAACTAGGAATGCAACATTACTCCCACTAGCTTTTAGATATACACATGGCTCATTAGGATTTTAAGTAAGACCAACTTTCTTGATTTCCTCATCAAACCTTTTATTTCAGCTTCTAGATGCTTGCTTTAATCCATAAATAAATTGTTGCAGCTTGCATACTTTTTGGATGTTTTGGATCCACAAACCCCTAAGGTTGCACCATATATACGTCCTTGCTTAGGTGTCCATTCGAGAAGTCGGTTTTGACATCCATTTCCAAATCTCATAGTCATAGTACACGGCTATGGCTAAAAGAATCCATATAGCTCTAATGTCTGCAACAAGAGAGAAGTTTCCCCATAATCTACCCTGTAAGTTTGGGTGTAACCTTTTGCCACAAGACGATCTTTAAAGGTGTGTACATTTCCATCCATATTAGTCTTCTTCTTGAAGAGCCATTTGCTCTCAACAGTTCTACCATCAGGAGGAAGATCAACCAAATGTCAGACTTGGTTATCTTTCATAGATTGCATATCCGTATTCATAGCCTTAACCCATTTATCAGATTTAGGATATGAGAATGCAGCTTTATAGTTAGGAGGTTCATTAAGACCCCCTAGCTCATGCTCCTCAGCATCGACATAGAAACCATATCGATTAGGTGCTTGAGGTTTCCTTGTGGATCTACAAATGGGAACTATATCACTTTGGGGCTCGACATATTCATGTTAGACCTTATGGTGATGTACGCTAGTATTTTAAAAAGGTTGTGTATCATCTTGAATTATTTCAAGATCTACGTTACTCCCACTTGCTTCTTGTGAAGTGAGATTATTTTCAAAAAACTCAACATTTTGAGCAACAAATATTTTGTTCTATTTTGTTCTTGTGTGGGTAGTAGAAGTAGTAACCAATCGTTTCCTTTAGGTATCCTACAAAGATACAGTTAATGGATCTAGACTCAAGTTTATTAGGCGTGTCTCATTTCATGAGTGCCTCATAATCCCAGACCCTTAAGT